>JABUQX010000300.1:0-12500 GCA_015478945.1 Trachelipus rathkii
AAAAAAAAGAAAGAGAATCTCTCTCTCTCTCTCTCTCCTCTCTCATCGCCAGAAGATTTTTATCATTCTACTCTTTCGTGCCTTCCTGCACAATTGTCACTCGCAAATCACTATCAAAATACCTCTCACGATCGATGATTTATATACTTAGCTAATCCACTTGGTAAATTATTCTACAAAGATTCTACAAGAAATTGATATTTACCTACTACTTATCATATCTTATCTATCTAATATAATACCAGATACTAACACTTACATATACAAACATAATCACATGCTCTTATATTCTTGTTGATGATAATTATTTTATCGATGATTGCACCAGTGCTATTATCTCACAAAAATAACAAATCTATATATACATATATATTTATATTAAATGAAGTGATTTTTGAAAAAATAAGTTATTATTGGGGTTTTAGTTTGCATAAATAATAACGACTATTAAGATTCTTTCAAATTATATATTGACGTTACATTATAATAGCGTCTAGCTAAGCTAGAGCTGTAAAATCATAACACGACTAATACACATAGATAATCACTGTAGTAAATATATAGTATAATATATTATAATTATTATTATATATAATATATAATATAATATATATATATATATATTATATATAATATATTATAATAAATATTAATTATAAATTAATATATATTATATATATATATATGTAATATTATATAATTAATATAATAATATTATACATTTCATTTTCTTAAAAAATAGTAATATAATCAATTTCATTATATATATATATATATATATATTTATATATATATATATAAAAATATAAAATTATAATATTAATTATATATATATATATATATAATATATATTTATATAAGATATTTATATAAATTTATAATATTCATGCTTGCATTAACTTCGAATGATTATCAAATTTAGAGCGCCTTTTACTTTCCTTTATGTCGTTCGTCAATTTGACAAATACTTTAAAATTTTTTGAATAAAATTTATTATTGTTATTATATATATTTTGAATTAATCTCATTCAACGTTTGTTAACATAACATAACATAACAATATAATATAGAAATAATATATCAGCAAGTTACACGGAAATCATATTTCACAGACCGCGATTTTGGAAAAGGTCCACTACAGAAGTGTAGAGCTATATATATACCGCTTCATTATTTAAGGTCATATTACCGCTAGGCATATACTCTCGCTAAACCTTCAGAGAAAGGTAGTTTCGTATACTTAGCGTGATCAAGCTCACTGCATATACATAAATTTAATTACAGACCTATCAAAATCTCCGTCTATTTCAGCAAGTCCGCACGTTCACTCTAACGTTCCCACTAATAATGCGATTATCACAAAAGATTTTAAATAGTGAAAATACAAAATAGTATATACATCATACAAAAAATTATATTATTAATTATTAGATATAAATAAAGTATTAGCTGAATTAATTAATAAATATATCTCAAGATTTCAATAACATCTCCACACTCATAAAGTTAGTTATTCAAAGGATAAATTCCATATACCTTTTCTAAAAAAGATTAGTTTCTATACTAAATATAAGCAGTTAAGTGACTGACCTTCATATTTTGAGAGCCACTACTCAATAAATATCCTACCCCTATTAATAATCTAATAATTATTATATAAATATTCGTAATTCTACAGGCGCAGAACTAGGGAGAGGTGTATTATATTTATATGATACAAAGTTTCAACAAAATTCCCTATATTGACTATGAATAGAGGAAAGATTCTTTGAGTAGTATCGAGAGGTAAGTTGCTTGGAGTATATAATATCAATTCTAGATAGGTATCATTGCTAATTAAGGTTCTCTTTACAATCATGATGTGGGCGCGAGTCATCCTCCTATATTTCTAATATTTTCTCCTCTTGACCACTCTCTGTTCCACCCTACTAGATACGGTCTATCTTTCGTCTCAAGACTTTATGCTAGAATTCCATGAAAGCCTCGTGCACCCTGCATGAGTCGATGCCATCGCTACGCTATCATCTCGTAGCGTATATGTATATATACATATATACTCTATATTCTTCAATATTATCTCATATATATATATTAATATTTAATTATATACTCTCTACTTACATCTCATAATTATACTTATCTATTCTATATCATATACTACTATATTAATATATATAGTATTACTATATACTTACTTACCAAAACTTAAATATATTATATCATGTACATCTTCCTATTGTCAATTCTATACTAATGGTATTATCTAATATCTATAATATATTACTGATAGTATTACATTATAATATAGCTATACTCTATAACCGTTGACACTCCCGTTATTAAATGTTCTTTTTAATATATACTATATATATATAATATATATAATTAATATTTTAATATTATATATATATATATATATAATAATATATATATATATATTATAATTAATATATATATATAAATATTTATTGAATAATACCATATTTAAAAATAAAAAAGTGAATAATCTTTAAGAATAAAAAACTTAAATCAGATATAAAGTTTTATAACGTCGGTAGATCATTATAATCCTTGGTCCATCTAATACAGAAGTGAAAATTTTACAATTATATAATAGCTCACAAAATATAAAAAAAGTATTGAAAAATCTAAAAATATAAAAATGAAAATATAAATTCAAGCTAAAAAGACAGAGTGTCGTCACATTCTTATTCCTTTTTTTAATAAGTATTATACTATCAAGAAATATTAATTTATTCAAATAATCATCTATTAATAGATGTAATAATAATATCTTATTTGAGTGTTAGGATTCAATAATTGAATAATATACCTTCTGAAATGTTAAATATATTACTTTTATATTGTTAGAATGAAAAAGGACTCAATCTATTGATTTAAGTTTTTATCTTATTTGAACGAAAACAAAAATCTGTACATATCCATATAACAATAATAACACATGAATCTTTTTGAGTGATTAAATTAGTCTATAATACATGAGCACTACTTTCAATGCTATACTTCTACTGACTTCATCATTATGGTTGTCAATCTCTACTTGTTTTTACATACCGTCCTTACACCTTACTCCAAATATATAATATTACTCTACTGTGCATCATATATACAAGTGCAACTGTCTGGATCAACCACCTTCTCCATGCTTCTCGTGTTTGTGGTATTGATTCTAGTATAATTAAGAATTCTGAAAGTGTAATCAGGAAAACTGTAAAATTAAATTAATACTTAAAAAAATTGTTAAATATAAAATTTAGTTCACGAAGTTGGGGTGATAAAAGGATATATCTCTCACTTTAACATTTTTTCCATATCTACATACCTACGGATCTTACAATCTCTAGTCTGAGATAATTAGAGTATGGCATGTTTCATATTTACGTTTTAATTAAAAAAAAGCGGATATCCTCATGTCTTCTGTGACAAGTTTGACTACATTTACAAAGTCAGTTCTTTCTTGTGTGCATAAATTGTGGTACACAATTACACGGAATACGTTCTTAGAAACATTATTTATGATAATATTATTTTTTAATATATGGCGGGTTCGACATATACGAAATGAGTAACTTGGATTAAGTTGACTCTTGTCATTCAGAGTAGGCTTACCTAAAACTTTTAAAGGCCAAAGTTTTGTGTATCTCATTTGTATATAATTAAAAGCGTTCATGTGAAAGGAATTCTTCTCTATTCTTTCCTCATTTTTGACCTGTTCCAGAAGTCAAAGGTGATTGTTGGAGTCACATGACAGTTTTAATTTTGTCAATCGCAAATTGCATTCAGCCTGAAAAAGATAGGTCATATAGCAGAACATCATCTACCATATCTCTTCAAACACAGCTTGAGATATAAGAGTCACGTGGAAGCAGTCTGTCTCAAAAAGAACTGCCATTAAATGTTGCTATCTCGACTTTGACCCATAACTCACCTCCACTCATATGATCTCTTGACCAAATTAATTCTGGCGAAAAAAATTATTACGAAAAGTGAAAACATTTTGGTGCCATCATTCTGTAAGCAGCTCAATAAAAGTGTGGAATGTGTATACTGTAATTCTATCACTAGGTCCAACAAGAATCGCGTGCAAGAAATTCTAGTAAATGAGGAAGTAGGACATTATATTGGTAAAAGGCAATGAGTGACATTCCAACTAAAACTAAAACAATGAATATTTGTAATGACAAAGTCTTCCTATATATTTTTTTATTTATTTATACTTTCATATATAAATAATATGTGAAGGAGAAATTAGCTTCCAATAAAGTGAATAAAACAGAAGGCTACACACACTGAATTAATTAGCTCTGTTTGATAAAACAATATCATTTCGAGATATTAATATTAATATATTTCTGTGCTTGAATCATTTAACGAAATACTTCATTTTACTAATTTTGGAATCCATATAAATAAGGGAGTTGTTGGATTGGACTCAATCCTGAAATTCATTTAAAATATCATCGAGAGATAATTATATTCAAAGTTTGATATGAACATGTTTCTCTGAATATATCTGTGAATTAGAATGATCAGTGTTTAATTTTTCAATATAAACATCCTTACTATCAATCTAAGTAATGACCTGCTTTATCATTTACCCACAAAAGTAATTTTAACATTCAGAAGGATTTTTCAATTTTGATCAATCAACAAAAAATTTTATCTAATCAATATTAAGGACTTTACTTTTGAAATACTGTAATATTTTTGGGAAGTGGTAAAAAGGGCCTAAGAATGCCAACGTGGCCGTGTAATTTTGTGCTTGATTTATGTTTTTATTTTTATTTTGTATTTTCAATTTTTTTTTTATAGTTTTTCATAAAAATTTGTAAAAAATTTTACTCTGAGAAGGGATCCAAGATATAATCCCGAAACCAATAAAACTTTATCCTCGTTAGTTATGTATTTTTTAAAGATTTTTCCTTTATTTATTTTAAGTGGTTTTTAAAAAAGTATTTTAAATATTTACAGAGCTGAGTGTTGAATTAAGCACTTCTTAACTGAAATTTCTATAATATATATTGATAATTATAGTAACCTATGTTATTTTTCAATATATAATTATACACAAATATGCATCATATAAAACTAATATATATATATAATATATATATATATTATATATATATATATATATAATATACTATATATATATAATGTTTGGGTTTACAGCAGAATTATTTAGATATTTCCTAGTTATTATAGTAATAATAATAATAACTTAAAAGTTATATATTTTTAAATAGCCATTCAGTCTATAAATCAATTTAAATTTATTTATATATAATGGCCCTTAAAGGAGGTTGAGATTATTTTGGAAGTTTAAGTTATAAAAAAAATAATCTTGACTAAAAGTAAATTGAAAATCGAACTTTAAAGTTTTATATTTCTTTTTTAATAACGAACAATAAAATTCTAATAAGTACATATTTTCCTATTTTAAAAAAAGGTGCGACAAAAGAGCGGAAACTTTTTGTGATCCGCACGTGCAAGTCCGCTAATTTCCTTACGACTCCGCACTGTTACCGCACTATTCTGGTTCCCTCGGCGGGACTAGCGACTAGCGGACTAAAGCAAGCGTGAAGTGCCCATCTGCCACTATATTATTTATTTTATTATTATTATCTATATATTATTATCATTTTATTATATTATTATATATATTATTATATTATTATATATTATTATTATATTATTGATTATTATATTAATTATTAGAATGGTCGTTTATTAACAAGGATATCAGGTGCAGATTTTCACCAAAACAAAATGAAAGTTTGAAAATGAATTGTAATTAAAATTAATCGTAATTAAAAGCACCGAAACTCACACACTGATAAAATATCTGAAGTCACAAAAGTTAAAATTATAACATTGTCTATGGAGAAAAAAAAAAAACAACAAGCCACTTCAACTTTTTCATGAAACTTATTTGAAATGTTTGAAATAACTCGTAAGAAGAATATAACAAATGTATATATATTATGGTATATCGGTTATCATATCATACTAATATATATATAAGCTAATAACTATAACTAACATATATATACTACTATATAACATAATACGTAATACATATACAAATAATAATAATTATATATATATATATATATATATATAATATATATATAATATACTATATGATATATAAATATATATATATATATATATATATATATAATATATATATATATATATATTTTATATATATATATAATATATATCTATTATATATATAATATATATAATATTATATATATATATAATATACCGTAAATATTTAATATATATATATATAATATAATTTATATTATAATAATATATATATTATTATATATTAATATATATAATCAATAATGATATATATATAATATATATAATATAAATATATATATATATATATATATAAAATATATATATATAATATATATATATATATATATTATATATATTATATTATAGATATATGTAAGAAACAGAGCAATAGACGCTTAGTTTATAGTATCAAATAGGTAGCCTGATACTTAATAATGAAACTGCAATATATTAAAGTCTAGTAAAAATTACATTTTTATTTAACATAATAAAAATGGACTTACAAGAGTTAAGAAGCGTAAAGCTTTTCGATCTTACCATCCTCTTCAGACGCTACTGAATTGAAAACTAAATGAAATATTTATATAAAGATTGTTATGATAATAATGTTAAAAATAATTAAATTACGATTTTAGTTAATTTTATATTAATATAGTAATATTATAATATATATATATATATATTATTAATATATTATATATATAACATATATATAATAATAATCACTACTATACTTATAGTTTAAACCATCCCACCCTACATATATATATATATATAAATATATTAAATCTATCAAGCTTGAAATTTTTTTTTATATGAAATTTCTAATTTTATTTAATCAGATCATTTTAACTTAAGCTTAAGAAAATTTGTATATAAGAAAAAGAATAAAGGTATTAAGAATTTTCTTTATTATATTTTCACGCTTTCACGTACTAGGTCAAGTCAATTGATTTCAATTTGTTTTCCTACACATATAAGTTGGAGCAATTCGTACTTTACAGTTTCATTTAACGACCTAATATAATATTTTCAGGGTACAATTTCTAAATATGTTCTTGTGGTTTTCTTCATTACATTCGTTGCACACATTCATATATTTCATAGAAATCTGAAACCGGAGCATCATTTATTAGACATTATATATTATTATTATTATTATTATATTATTATTATTTGTTGTTGTTGTGTTGTTTGTGTTGTGTTGTTGTTGTTGTTGTTGTTTGTTGTTGTTGTTGTTGTTGTTGTTTGTTGTTTGTTGTTGGTTGTTCTTGTGTTTGTTGTTGTTGTTGTTGTTTGTTGTTGTTGTGTTGTTATTGTTAGTCGCTCTCATTATTTTATATTATCATATCTCTCAATTACAATTATTATTATATATATATTATTATTATATATTATATTTTATTATTATTATTATTATTTGTCTTAGTAGTAGTAGTAGTCGAACGTACAGTACAATACAAAGATAATAGTAGTAGAGTATAGTAGTAGTAGTAGTAGTTAAAATCATCAGTTAGGCGAATTCACTTTAGTGTAGAATAATAGAGAGTGAAATCTCTATGCGATCAATCACTCTACAAACGAAATCTCTACATACGTACAGCGACACATTTAGCATTTAACATTTATGATCACATATACTATACATTACCAATGTCCGTAGCAAAACGGGCACCAGTATTCTCAAGAGGTTAATTATCCCTCCATACGTGCAAGCGTAAATTCACCTGCAACCTCAGATATTGGATTAATCTTAGACTCGTGAAACATGTATATATTTTTTATGTGTAATCATTAGAGAGCTTGTTTTGCAAGAACTAGAAGTAAAATCCAAGTAAATAAAGAAAGCAAATTTCAATTTTTTAATATGGCCTACCAGATAATTTAGCCAGTCAGTTCAAGCACACAGTGTTATTCATAAACTTAAATCTGAGCAATGTTACCAGGATCTTAGAAACACGCACTGAAAATTAATATTCTCACACAATCCTCTATAAAATAACACTATTATAGTAAATTACTCTCACACATATTCTATAGGTAGTTATTGAATTAATCATTTGCTAATATACTTATTATATATCAGGAATCCGATTATAATATATATATATTAGTATCCATAATATATGATACTAGTCATATAATGCTAATTCAAATATAATATATACTCAATAAATATAATATAATTATTATTAATTAATAGTTGCTCATATCTCTATTATATATATATGTATATTAATATTATATATATATCTTCTTCTATATAATATATAAATATACCTTATATCTCTCTTTATATAAATATCTCATAATATCTATATACTCTATATCTCTATTATTCATATCTATATACTCTAATATCTCATATATCTATATCATCTCTTTACTATATCTATCACCATTTATATAATAGACTTAGCACTCTATGCTCAGAAGGTTTTATAAACTAACTTCTTGCATAACATATTGCCTCATCATGAAAACTTGCCCTCTGGTAAACAGCGCCACTTATTTAAGGCCACCATACTGGAAAGGACGTCCACCTGTAACAGACGCACCTCTCTAACTCTCTTCGGCAAAACAGTTGTTTTTCGTGCTACATTTATTTTTAAATTTTTTTGCAGTAAGAATTGTTCTCAAATAATAACAAATGTTTTAGAAGTGGATGTGAACATTACAATTTGGTATCTCTTTCTTTAACATTATTTTCCTTTATAATTAACGCAACGATATCCCACATAATCTTCACAGTCATGCTGTACCCTTGTCACTGTGCTGTGAATTAAAATCTATACTGCTATTCTTGTTATATTCACTATATGAACTAGTGTGTTAAGTACCGTATTAATATAAAATCATGAGGAATGATCATCTACAAATAGATTGGTTTAGGTTAGTCCATTCGATTTTATATTAAAATTACATAATCACGGTATATCATCTTCATATTATAATAACAGCATACTCGCTGTAATATATACAATATAAATATAGATATATATATAATTTATATATAAAATATTAAACAATATCATGACAACGTAATATATATATATACAAAAGATTTTTATACACCTAACAAAGAACTTATTATAAATATATTTAAATATATATAATTATATAATATAAATATTAATATATTATTATATATATATATATATATTAATATATATATTTATTAATGACGTCTAATCCTGATAAGCCAACCGTTCATTAATACCAATTAGAGAGAATTTTTTAAAGTAATTGGGTTTGTTGATCAATTGCTAGCTTTAACATATAAATACACCATAAATAATATGTAGATGATAAGCTAATAAAAAATGTTAAATAAATGATGTTTAATATTAAAAAAAATTATAAGGACACACAAAATATTTAAATTCTAAATGCTTTTTAACCAGACTTTGAGGCATTTATTGTAGTAAATACCTAAAAGAGGGAAATGTAACAATAACAGATACTATTGACCTATACACTATTAAAGCCCTTGATTATACATATCAGGTCAAGCAAATAATAAATATCCTTGAAATTAGTAGAAAGAGAAAAAAAAGAGAAAATAAGAAAAGAGAAAGGAGATGTCACCCAAGAGTATACTTAAGATAGCAATAAAGTTAACCGATAATATAGGAGTTGAAAATTTAAAAGATGTATTCATATTTATTTATGTTATGAATTATTCAATATAATCATTGGTAAGAGAATTTAAGAATAAATCAGTGAGGAAAGCAATGATAAAGGAGTTGAAAGGGATATTCTCGTATTTTTCGATACACGGTGAATTAGGTAGTAAGCGCTTCCAGAAAGTAAAATAAAAGAGACAAAGTTGTAAGAGAGAGCGAGAGATGATGAGATATAGATAAGGAGAGTAGAGAAAAGAGAGAGAGAGACGAGGAGAGAGAGAGAGAGTAGAGAGAGAGAATAAGAGAGAAGAGAGATAGAAGTAGGAGAAGAGCGAAGTACTTAACAGTTTACGCTAAGGCAAGGAGTTTTTGAGAACTACATGACGAAATACTGTTAGTACTATATCGCCTCTTATATTAAACTCAGAAAGAGTATAAATACAATCTTAACGTCAAATATAATTTAAGAATGAATAAGTTATGCAGTGATGTCGTAAAAAGAATAACTCGAGAATATATAGAAGTGAATATAATGAGAATTAAGTATGTAGTCAAAGTGTTCAGGTCGTTTAGAAGTTAAGATGGCAGTGGTGCGGCGGAAAAAAGAGGAGGAAATAAGAAAGAATAAGATATATTATTTATATAAACTTTCTAGGTAATTATTGCAAGGATAATAGGATTACAGAATAGATATGTAATAATTTTTACTAGGGAAAGAGTGTTCAGATGCAAATATAAGAATTGCATCGAATTTGAACATTGTATAATATAAATATATATCATTATCACCCATATGATAAATCTGTATTGTGGATTTGTAAAAAGAGTCACCGAACGGTATATTAGCAAGTTGGGAGCTCGAAGTAGTTAGAAGAAAAGAAAAACATTATGAATAAGAAGAAAAGAAAACAGAGTAATAATGTTGAGTTTAAGTTAAAAGAAGCAAAAGAACTAAGAAGGAAGTATTACAAATAATCTTTTATGCACGAAAAAAAAAAAAAACAACCATAGTAATAAAGAGTAGTTTCATGAGCAGAAGACAACGCAAGATCCAACAGGAAAAATAGAAGAGAAGAAGAAGATCGAGAGCACAAGTATATAAAAAGAAAAAGAAAGAAAAAGTAGAAGAACAGAAGAAGGAATCAAAAAGGAAGCACACGAGGGCCGCAAAGATACGACAGCAAGCCATAGAAAGAGAGGATAGGCAAAGCATAAAGGAGAATTAAAAGAAGAAGAACACACTTATTACATGTGACGAAAGAGAGAGGCTAAGGAGAGAAATGAAGAACATTTAGAAAAAATGAAGAAAGAAAAAAAGGAAGTAAAAATAGCGAAGAGAATAAGTATGAAAAATATCCGAAGAAGCAGAGAATCTAGAGACAGATATTGCACAGCAAGAGTAGGAAAGCAAGATTTTAATATGAAGATTGAAGAACGAAAACGACAGAAGTAGAGACGAAGAAAGTAGCAGGGTAACAGATAGAGGAGAATGAGAAGTAAGTAGGCACGGAGAGAGATAGTTTTTAAGGGAGTGACAATTCAGGGAAAGAAAGATCAACGAAAATAGGAAAGCAAGAGAGAGAAGGAGAAAAAGAGGAGAAGAAAAGAAAAGAACGAAAGAAAAGGGAAATGACTAAATAAGAAAAAGATAAAAGAAAAGAGGAAGAAGAGAAGAGAAGAGGAAAGAAGGAAGACGAAGAAAGAAGAAGAGGGAGAGGAGGTTAGATTGATTATGTAGAAGTAAGAAAGAATTTAGAAGATAGAAAGAAGAAGAGGAGACAATTATTGAAGTGATAACAGGTTAAAAAGAAAGATACAGTAAACAAGTAAGAAAGAAGGAGATGGAATTAGACATCGATATAGCGTATCTCAGTATGCCAGCAAGAAGCAAGAGAAGAAGAAATCGAAGAACGAAGAAGAAGAAACAGATAAAAGATAAGAAGCAGTAAGCATAGTAAAGAAGAAGCAAGATAACTTATGAATAAAAGACAGATAGACACTAGTAAGAAGAAAAATACGACAGATAGAAAAAGGAAAGCGGAGAATGAGAAGAAAAAAGTATAGGGAAATAATAAATACGTAAGGTAAAAAAAGAAGAAGAAGAAGAAAGAAAGAAAAGAATAGATCACAGAATTATCATAAAAGAGAATAAGAAGAAGAACGCACACTGTATGAAAAGATTTGAAGTTTTAGCAAAAAGAAGCTTAAGAAGAAAAGATGATGAAGAAGGATGAAAAAGATGAAAAAAGAGGAAACAGAAAGAAAAAGAAGAAAAGAATAAAAACGAAGCCAAACAAAAAAGAATATGAAACAAAATAAACAAAGAAAAAAAAAAAGAAAAAGGAGCTAAATTAAGAATGAAGAAGAAGAAAAGAAGCACGTAAGAAGAACGACGAGAAAAGAAAAGAAAGAAGAGAAGAAGAAGAAAGGAAGAAAAAGAAAGAAGAAAGTAAAAAGGAAAAGAGGAGGAGAGGAGGATAAGAAGAGTAAGAAGGAAGAAGACAGAAGAAGACAGACGAAGGAATGATTTATTATTTATATTATAGAAGAAAGAGAAAAAGATAGAAAAATAAAAGGAGATAGTTAGAGAAAGGGAGAGAGAAAAAGAAAGAAATAGAGAGAAAAAGAAGAAAAAAAAAAATTGTGTGCCTAAAAGAAAAAATAAAAGGAATGAAAAAAAAAGAGAAAAGCTGTACCAGAAAACAAGAGTGAGTTGAAGTAGTAAAAGAGAAACGAAGAAGAAAGAAGAAGAAG
>JABUQX010000300.1:17500-35568 GCA_015478945.1 Trachelipus rathkii
ATTCACTAGGGTGGCGTCAATAAAATGTCCGTAGACCCTCAGAACCTCATATTTTTTTAGAAAGCGTTGTCAAAAGAGAGTAATGAGATCCTTCTTAATCTAAGATCAAGTGTAAAAGAAATACCAAGAATATTAGGGACAGAAGAAGGTTTGAGTAGTGTGTTTCCGAAAATGTAGTTGTGACTTGTGTGGATGATTAATTCGAGTAGTTAAATAAAGGAACTAAGTTTGTGAGTCGCTAAAAACAACCATGCCCTCAAGGCCTCAATTAGAAATTCGAGAAAGGTCAGATGTTAACTGCTCTCAAGATGCACCCTAGCGTGTGCCACTTGCTGTTGGGTGGGACATCTCTCAAAATGAGATGAGCAATGAAGAGTAGAGTCTACGGCTAAGTAGTAGATAGGTGAAGAAGTAATAGAGAGAAGGGTATTGATGAAAAGTAAAAAAAAAGACTTGGTGAAATGCAGAACCTTTAAGAACACCACAATTTATAGGTCCTACAGCTTCTGCTACAGAACTGCCATAGAGGATATTACAAGAAGGTCACAGATTGAAAGATAGACCCCTAAAGAGTGAAATTAAGAAATTCAATGCCGAAGGTCAAATGCCCGAAGAGGCAGAGGCAATTCAAGAAAAGAGAAAAGCGTCACCAGCAAAGGACGGTTTCTTACAGAAAGGCTACTGCAAATCCAGAGGATAGAGTTTGAAGAGAATTGAGATGGATGTTTCGCAAATCCTTATTCCTTATGGATATGATTACGAAAACTTAGAAAGAACAAAGCTTTTCCAAATACCTCTTTTTATTTTAATTCCTTCTATTCCTATGTATTTTCAGATTACAATTTTTATTTCCCATGGATTGGATATTTGTTTCAGCATAAATTTTGCTTCTATATTTGTAAAATTTAGATTAATAACTATATAGATATCATATTTGTAGTGCCTTCATCATTCAGAATTTTTTTTTAATAAGACTTTGAAACCAAATATTGATCTTTTAAAATTTAATATTATAATATATAATATATATGTATATATTTATATTTAACGTATATATATATATATATATATATATATATTATATTATATATATATAATATATATATATATATATATATATAATTTAATATTATATATATATATATATTATATAATATATATATTATATATAGGCGCTTTAATTAAAAATAATTATACCACAATCTAAACATCTAGCATGTGTTATAACAAAGAAGTCTAAATTTGAAAAAAAAGGAAAAATGTTGAAAAGAATTAGATAAGGAAACTGTTAGAAAAAGAAAATCTGCCGGAAATTGCCCCTTTGGAAGCATAACTTTATGAATCTAGCATACATATTACTATTTATAGATTTTTTTATATTGTGGGCATTGGATCATTTTATCGACCCAACTTATTTTCATGAAACTTCAGAAGTGTTCGATGTTGCTTACGTAGAAGAAAGAAAAAGAACGTAAAAAAAACAAACTCAAAGAATGACCCTATGAAAAGTTTAAGGGAGTCGCAGAACACAAAATTTTAATTTTTACAAACACGATTTAACTTTAGGTTTTAATTTTCAATGAGAGAATAAATTTCTACAGGTTATCATTGTTAAGAACTAGTTTATTAATTATTTACCACCACTCTAACGTTTCGGGTGAGGTACTGGACGCCGTTGACAACTGTTCGTATATATGCATTTTAAACGGTACATGTTTTCCCCCTACCAACTCCGGAACATATTGATTGACTTCATCAACTTTTTCCAGTTTCGGGTTGTGCGACGTTATAACTTTTTCAAGGACATTTTCCCGGAAACTTTTTTTTTTCTTTTTTACATCTTTTTTTACAGCCATGTTTTTGGAGCCTTTTCAGCAGTTTCATAAAATCGCAACTTGGGGCAGCATAATAATAATAAGTTCATATATTATTATATATATATATTATATATAATATATATTATTATAATATATATATTATATATATAATATAGTTATATATATATTAATATATTACATAATTTTTAAATAATTATATATATTATATTAGGGTCAGCCGTTTAGATTGTCCGTTCATATGTATCTTAACTATTTAATTGCCAACATGAAAATTGGAATACATATCTGGAATCAGCGTAAGGAGTTAGTCTGGGAAAAGAAATTTAAACAAAAATAAAAATGATGTTAATAAAATGACCGATATTGTTAGAATAATATATTTTTTTTAAACTATTTTAATTTAACTAACGCTTATGTTGCCCTTTAAATAATGGGTGGTGTTTTAAAAAAAACTAAAGAATATACACAAGGGTATACCGCCCGATGGCAGGAGTCGGGGTGTCTCTCGGCCTTCCGGGAACTACGGGGTAGGATATTTCCCCCCCCGGGGAGCGGTCTCCGGAACCCCGCTCTTTGGTTTTTGGTTGTGTCGGCGGGGTGGGTTCCTCCGCCCTCCCCTACGGTGTATGGAAATCCCCCTATGTCCCCCGTCCGGACTCTAGAGCCCCCTCGTGGCGTATATATATATTAATATTTATATATATAATATATATATATATATATATATATATATATATATATATATTATATATATTATTATATTAATAATATTATATATTATGCACGTGAAAGAAATTTGCGATCACACTCCCGTTATCAGAACCGCCCGGTCATAATTTATGACCCCCGTTATAAATGAATTTTTTTTAAGATTGCATTTGATATTTTTATTCATTTAACCCGAACATATAATTGTTATTTATTACTTCTTTATTACATTAATTATACGTTTCAGGGCTAACGTTTTAATTGATTTTTAAATAAAAATTGTATTCCTTTTTATCTGTAGTATTATTAGTTTTTTAAGATATCATATGACGGACAATTCGAAACGTCTGGCCATATATACTATATATATATATTTATATATTATAATATTATATATATATATTTAATAATATTATATATATATGTATATATTATATATATTATATATATAATATATATTATAATATATATATATTATATATATATATATTATAATATGATGTGTATGTTGGTTGTGTGTTTTGTTGTGTGTGTGTTTGTGTGTTTGCTGTGTTTTGTGTGTATTGTTTTTTCAATGTTGAATCTGGTGGAGGATAAAGACCATGTTGCCGACAGGATACGCAACCAGGACAGAAAAGGGGGACATTTGGTGGAAGAGCGTTCAGATATTTAACTCTGTAGATTTAAAATAAAAGATTGAAACATAGCAGTTAGCCTTTGGTAACAAGAAGTTTTGTATATGAGATAGTAACGAGATTGGTGTGAAAGTGCGAGTCACATGAGTCTAACCCCAGAGGAGGTGGTGAGGTGGGAGTGGAAAAGGTGCTATGGCGAAAAGCTCTAGACATTACCCATTTCAAGATTTATTTGAGTGGAACCACCACCCATATGCAATTCATGCTAAATACAAGGGCAGATGGCACCCCTGTATAGAGTAAACAACTAGGTTGGTATTAAGATGTTCTGGAGGTACCTCAGAACATCTGACATCTTAAAGCTTGCTTGTTGGGAGAAGCAATACGACCCGTCAAAGAAAGATGGCGAGAAAAGGAAATGTCAAGAATGCAAAATGAAATACGAAGGTTATAGTTGTTTCTTTAGAGTTGTCTTTTCGAAAAATATATTGTGGTAGTGTGGATGATGAAGCTGAAAAGAGAGATATAGATGTTATAATTTATGGGCCATCGAAAATAATTCAGAAAGGGTCAGAGCCCAGAGGTCAGGGGTCAGCTGCTCTAAGGGCACCATCTTAGATCAACTAATTGTGTTTTAGACGTTTTTGTGGAAACAATTTCTCAAATTAAAAGAGTAATAAAGAATGGAGTCACTGACATAAAAGTCGATAGGTAATGAAATTTACAGAAGCTAACTAAAGTATAAAAAATAATATTTCTGAATGGAATCTTCGAGAACATCACGATTGAAAGATTTGAAAAGATGAACGGTGTGTCAACAGCCGCGGTTGTAAAGAGAACGGAAAGGGAACCAAGGATTTGGATTAGTGATTTCACGAATGCTAAACTTGTGACATCTGTGGATGTGGATGCGGAGTTTCAAAACACTTCAAGTGTGGATGTGAATTGTTTTATAAATTAATATCTTATCGGCATCGCCCTTAATAGAAGTGGGAACTTCTCCAGAAGTTTCGTTATAAGGAATCGAATTAAACACACGAGCTTTTTCTTTTTTAACTTTGAGGATTTAGATATCCACAAAAACCCTAGGGAGGATGGATATCAAAAGAGGGAAATTTAGAAAGCAAAGCATGTGCAAGGCTCTATGTAAAGCTTTCGGCATGTGCAGCTCCACAGCAAAAGATTTATGGAAATGCTAAAGTGCAGTGGAGATCAAGAGTCACCGAAAGGGGGAAGAGAGTCGCCAGTGGGGAAAGAGGGTCACCAGTGGGGGATGAGGGTCAGCGAGAGGGGAAAGAGGGTCACCAGTGGAGAATCATATCTGAGATAACATTAAAATAATTAAGATATTTTCAAATCTTCCTGTTTAGAGTAGATTCGAAGACTTTAGAAACAACAGAGTTTAAAGCATAAAGATGATAGACAGAAGATTGAGAAAAATTTCCCTTTTTCGTTTTTCGGCGCTGGCTGAATGAGTGTATGTTTCCAACAGGGAGATATTGTCGAAGTTAATTGGTAGAGATGAATCAGTTTATCAAGATAGGATATATGCTTGGAAGCACAAGTTTTAATACTGATTTTAGCCTTAAGAGAGAGCAGAAATTTCAAATCAGGCATAAATATTGAAGAGGGCAGGAGAATGAGATATAATTTTGAAACTATCTAAAGTGGAGCTAATGATAAATGCTGAAAGAAATAAGTCCGCTTTAGTGAAACTATACGAAGTGATAATAGAAAGGAAAGGGAAAGAGGCAAAGATAGAGCTGAAATTTGTTTTGCAAAGTTGCATAAATAGTATAAGAAGAGGATATAATAAAGATTATTTCATTTTCTAACGAAAATGAATGTTTTAATGTCAAAGAGAAAAAGATTTTGCACGAATCTGATTTGAAATGTGAGTAGCGTGAGTTACAGGAATCTGAAGATATCTGTAATTGATGAGGACAACATATCTGCAACAGATAACACAATATGAAGAAGAGTTAAATTAAAGTTTCTATAAGTTGTAGCTGAAGTGAATGAAAATGAAATATACTACTCCATGCTAAAGAGAGCCATCTTGGATAATGCATTCTGCGCACCTTGGAATGACGCACAAGTTCTGCTGAAGCTGTAATCATTCGATAGCAAGTCAAAGAGGTGAATCACAAATCCGGCCAGTTTGAAGCATCTAAAAGCATAAAAACGTAACCTCTGTTACTGTTTCAGCTCAAGACTTGAAGATTATAACAGAAAAAAAAGAAAAAGATTAGAGTAAAGAAGAGCAAAGAGTTTAATACTATAATGCGAAGAATTGTAAGTTTAGAGTAGGTTTGTTATATTGTGTTAATCTCCACGACAATCATACATATGAGTTGGGAACTACACTAACTGTCCAAGGTTGTTGTAAATAGAGGATTGGAAGGGGAGTTCGTCCCTTGTAGTATATTGAAAACAGGTGTAAATTAATGACGGTGATGATAATTTGAAACATCAAGAATGATGATTTGCGTGAAAGGAAACGGCAAAAGATTGTGTTCCATTTTGGATAGTCAGCGGAATTAGGAGATAAATAATTGGCACAGGTGAAGTTAGTTGTAGATTATCTCGAAATGAAAAAATATATAGTAAAGGATTCGGAGAAATTTAAATTAATAGCACAATAGCAGACAAAGTAGTTGTGCACATTCAGACAACAGAGCCCTTGGAAAAAGAAATTGAGAGAGAGTAAGAGGAAATAGATTATAATTTGTTCTGTCTGAGGGTTCAAACACCAGAGTTTCTGTTAAACATGATTTCATGTTTAAAGATTATAAGATGGTATTCAACAAAGAGGAAATTAAGATGAATAATGCGAGTGTCGCAGAAAATAATAAAAAAATATACCGTACGTCATACTAAGCTGTCACTTTTCTAACGGTTCAAATCCCTTCACAGAAGGCCGTTAATTCGAAAACGGTGATTGAGGGGGAGAGTGGACGAGACGAAATATTTGAAGGTCCTCTTTCCAAACATCTAGTTGGTAACGTCGTCTTCGCTATTTAAAAACTTTAAAAGTGAAAAAGTGTTTAGGTCTGTATTGTTCAGTAAATGTGCTACGTAAAAGAAGAATGTCGGAGTGCCTATATGACCAGTCTGACAAGTATGATCCAAGGAATGTCTACAGAACAAGCCTAAGAACCATACCTTCTTTGTCAGTGAAACTCGAAAGAAATTAACCATTGGGTACCGGAGTTTAAAGGAAAAGTATTTCATTATATTTATAAATATATATATATATTACATATATATATATAATATATATAGTAGATATTGCTAGTAATATATATATTTAATTACATTGACCTATTATTTTATAACTTTTAGAAAAAGTGCTTTTTATACCTAATTAATCTACTATTTTTGAAATATATATATACTATATATATAAATAATATATAAGTATATATAATATATATAATATTAATATTATATATATATATATCATATATATATATATTCTTTAGTATATATGATATTAATATATATATAATATATATATATATATATAATATATATAATGATAATAGATTAGCTATTAAATATATATATTATATATATATATATAATATATATACATATATATTATAACATAATATATATATATATTATATATATATATATAGGATATAATAATATAAAATAAATATAGTATCATGAAAGATATATAATATATATATATATATATATATATATATATTATGTAGAGGAAAAGGAAAATAGTACTCACCAAAGTTTAAGTTCAAGCCTATCGCAAATCTCTCATGTGATGTCAAACTCAGGTTTTAAAGTGCAGAAAAATTAAATTCAGCAGAAAAGAGAGATGGTATCATGGAATTTCACAGAACAGAGATGGCTGGAAAGAAGGAGGTACCACATCTATCAAATCCAGAGTTATCAATCTTCACACAACAAGGCTCACTGGAGCAATGAAGGCGCCTTGACAGTGGCAAAATGTAACTGACCAGCTCCTTGGTATTCCTGCTGTTGCAGTACCTTTGTAAAGAGATATAGAGCGCCAGCGATTCGTCGCAGAGGCAGAAGCTCAAGAAAGATATAGAAATAATGGAGAGTTTATTAATATTTTAGCGGTAGACCCAAGCCTATCCAAAAGAAGAAAAGAGTGAGGCGTGTCACATCCATTCAAAAGCCTTCAACACGTCAAACGCCACCAAGCAAGACTCCCAATAGTCCCTAAGTTCAGAAGACCAAAAATCAATAAAATAGGAAAGTGTGTCGTCAGTTGACCTCGTGCGTCGAAAACTAATTGGTAATCTGAAAGAAAGAAATGAGAATCTAGACGATCCATGAAATGAGAGCTAAGGATGATTTCAAAAATTTTAGATTGGATTCAGGTGAGAACTATGGAAGATATAATTTAAAGGTTGGGAGCGACTTCTTTTTTTCAGAATCTGTTGGGCACGCGCGCGCTTTCAGCAGTGATAGATAGTAATAATATTAAGGCAAAGGCAGTAGAGGCAAAGACAGGAGATAACAAAGAACCACAGTCCCTCAAAATCTGAGGAAGAATGTCATCCGGGCTACTAGCCTTCCGGACGTTCATAGATATTAGTACCCCATGCGCTCGATTTTGTAATTACAGGTAGAGATTTGGGGCAGCTGGGGAGAGGAACAGTAGGAGGAGGGTACCAAAATCATTCAGGGTGGAGTTAGATGAAAGAAAAGGCCAATGAGATTAGCACATTTAGCAGGAGTGGTAACTACAGATCCAACAAAACTAAAAAGGAATGACAGTTTTACACAAGCTGTTGGAGATATTTGGGGGAAGATGCCAGAAATTTTAATTAGTAAAAAACTAAAGAGGTTAGCACACTGCCGTTCAGTTAAAGCAAGCATAGTCTGTAGAACAATGTCTATGCAACGATTCAGAGATGAATAATAATTAGAAAGAGTGGTAGGAAGAGAGTCTTTCATTCCCAATAAGCTTTTTCTCTAGCTTAAAGTGTAGAACAACAGGTGTCATAGAACCATTAATTTTAGAGACAGAAATATTTATTCGGAGAGTGAATGAACCTAATCATACTTATCATCAGAGATTATGGCCATAACTTTTCCACTGACTACAAAACATTATTATCGTCAGAGGAGTCCCCATTCTAAAGATAGAATAGTTAGCGTAGAAACAACCCAGCACCCCCAGTTGGTCATCCGGGAACTCCTTGCCATCATCTGTTTTTCCTGCTGTATTTAATCTTTCTCTCTTTAAAGTCCATGTCTGCACCCACCCGAAAAATTTGCGTTAGGTTTGGGCTTAAATGGGTTTCCCCATTTCCTATTTTATGTCCCTTCTCATCCGCCTAGGGAATATTGACTAATATAAAAAAAAAAAAAAAAAAAAAAAAAAAAAAACACTGCTCTGATTAAAGTGAAAGGAAGTACTTAAAATGTAGAATAGGGATGCCAGAGGGAAAAAAGTACTGAGCATTAATATAATATGCTTATATATATATATTATATTATATATATATAACTAATATTATATTAATATAATATTGATATTCATGCATAATATATAATACTATATAATAATATATATAATACTATATTTTATACGATATATATATAATATATAGTATAATATTATAAACTCACTAATATATATATATATATATATTATATAGTATATAATATACTATCTATATATATATATATATATATCGGTTTATATATATAAGCGGTTAATAATAATATAATATATATATATATATAATATATATACTAGTATATGTATAAGTATATTAGTATAATATATTAATATCTATATATATGTATAAATATATCGATAGTATTATAATATATATATATGATAGTATAATATATATATAATATAAATTACTAAAAAAAATATTAGTATAATAATATGAAGTAAATAATATATCATATTATTATTGTATAATAAGATTATACTAGTATATATATATATGATAATATACTAATAAATATAATATATATTAGTACGTAGTATATATAGTATTATTAAAAGAATATATAGTAGTACCGTATATATATATATATATTATATATATTATATATATATAAGTATATAATAGTATTATACTACATATAGTTATATATATATATATAATAATATAAATATATATATTATAGTATTATATAATATAATATGTGGTATAGTATATTATAGTATATAATAATATATTCGTAACTAATATCATATTATCTAATTATAATTAATACTATATAGATAGTATAATAAATATATATAAAATCTACGAGTATTGACCATGGTAAATATATTAATATTATACTCATAGTTAGGTTTAAACCGATAGTATTGCTAATACTAGCATATATATATATATATATATATATATAATTGATAACTAGTAAAATGAGTTCTATGAGGTGTCTTAAAAAGAGTTGTCATAAAATATGAAAAAAAATAAAATAAATAGAATATCTAATAATCTATGTTAATATATCTATATAGCAAGGATAGTATACTACCGGTATATACTATATTATAAAAATATATTATATCTACTAATATATACTATATATATTATATAGGAAATAAGTATAACTAAGTATAAGTATATATATAGAGATAATAGAGAGAGAGATAATAATTAATATAATATACATATATAATATATAGTTATAATAATATATATAATCTATATTACTATATAGTATTATACTTGATACGTTATATAACTATATATTACTGAGGGTATATAATATATATAAATAATAAGAATATACTAACATAGTTGTATATTATAGTATATATATAATAAGTATATATATATACTATATATATATATATAACTATATAAAATACTATATATAACTATATATATAATATTATAGTAATATATATATATAAATATAGTAATATATAATATAAAGTATATACTATACATTATATATATCTATATATATGAATTATATACATATGAATATACTATACTATAGATATATATTATATAATATATATTCTATCTAGATAATAATATAATATATATATAATAGTATAATATGTATATAATAAAATAGGAGGGTAAATAGTACGCAGCATGGTACTATTTCCGGACCATAAGAAGGGGTATACCAGATCGCAGATCTGGATTATTATCGGTGTCAAAGGCCGCATACGTTGGAGGATCTCACAAAATTGATTATTATATTAAGATATATTATTACTTATTATTATCTTATTATATATTATATTATTGATATTATTAATTATTATATTATATTATTATATTGTATCTAGTTATTATTAGTGTAATATTAGTTATATTATTTATTATGTATCTATATTACTTATCTATTAGAGTCAAGAATTGGTATTGGTAATTTATTTAGTAATATTAAATTATTATCTATATTATTCTAATGATGCTACTAGTCTTTCAGGACATCTAATAGTCCTGAAAACAGGGAAATAATTTCCATAATCTGCAGATTATTAAGAAGATTTTTTTTCTTTTCCCTTTGTTTTTTTTTTAAACCCGGAATTGGAATTCAAATTTTTTTTTTTTTTTCTGGGAAAATTTTTTAACCCTCCGCAAGGATGCGCATTCTCCATGTACCTTATATAGTAATATATTATAATACTATAATATATAATTAGAGGTATATATTATATATATAATATAATAATAGATATATGAATATATATATATATATTATACGTAAAGTAATAATATAATCTATATATATATATTACTAATATTATATATATATATATATATATATAATAATATATATAAAAGTATATATAATAAATATATTATATATAATATAATATATATAGTAAGTATATATATATATATATATAAGTAATAAGTATATATAATATAATATATATAATATATAATAAGTATAAAAAAATCAATATATATATATATATTATACTATAGTAGTCATATATATATATATATCAGCTAGTATATAGTATATATAATATATATATATATATATATATATAATGTATATATATTATTATCTATTATACTTTAATAGTATAATTATATATATATGATAGTATATAAGTGATATATATATATTATAACTATATATCATATTTATATTAATATTTATATATATATATATTAATATAACTAGTATAATATAATATATATTATATTAGGTTCCGTCTTATTGGCAAGAGTGCCTGGAATGAGTGATAAAATGAGGCGGCGGAAAACTTGAAAGTACTAAGAAGACCGATTGGTGATGGTCTTTCCTCAATCCGACGAAAGGTTCTTGCTGAGCGTGATTATTGCAGGGCAACGAGGTGATATTTTGCAGCACGACGGCCATTGCGCACAATATATCGCCCCTGTGCTAGGCACCAATATCACTTCCACGAGTTGCTACATGTTCGAGGATCCTCCTCCTGCCTCTCCTACCTCCTCCTCCTCTCTTCTTACATTTTGTCTCGCCATACCCCGCAATCTTGTTCACCATATCTTCATTGACTGTCCTCAAGCTGGAACCACAATTTCGCGCGCCGTCATTTTCCTAACTCTCAAACGTGATACACTTCTACAAAGTTGATCCCCGTACTTGTTCTGAATCCCCCACTTTAATAGCTAACTTTATTTTCTCTTATCTCCAAGAACTGAACGATTCATTCACAAATATAATTTTGTTAGTGTAATTTGGGAGTTTGGGACTAATATATTATTTATAATTTTTTTTATTTATTTATTCTTGACTGAATACTTCAATTTCTCCGATCTAAACTTATCTTTTGCGACATTTAAAATAGGTACGAGCCAGGAACCACCCATGGATTGAATATTCAACCCAGTGTGGCCCTCCAATAGATAAATATATAATAATATATATATATAAATCATATATAATATATATTATAGTAATATATATAGATATATTATATATATATATAATATATTATTATATATATAATATATATAAATATATATATATAGATATAAATATATATAATTATAATAGTATACTATAATAAGAATATATAATATATATATATATATATATATAAGTAATAATATATATATATAATATATATATAGTAATACTATATATATATATATAATAAATATTATATAGTATTATATATATATGATATAATAAATAATAAGTATAATATATTATATAAGTGTAATATAAATAAATATAGATAATATCATATAATATATATAATATAGTAATAATATATATATATATAACGTATATATAGTATATGATATATATATAGAATATACTATACGTATATATATATATACATATATATATAGTACGTATACTATATAGTAATCAGTGTGAATTGTAACGGCTCGTGCGAAATTAGCGTCTTATTTTTTCATAATGGATTTATGTATATCTACTTTCTCCCTATAGCAAATCCTAAAGAAGCGCTGCCAAACCACTCTATATATAATTTAATCGATCTGTGAATTAAATTGATCAAATTCGGTTTAGGACCCATTTAAGCTTAGGTATGATAAGTTTTGTTAAGTATATCATATATATATAATAATATTTAATATATATATATATATAACTAATATACTAATATAGTATTTATATATATATATATATATATATTATATAAGTTATATTATAATAATATACGTAAGGTTACTTATAATAATAATATGACTATTATATTAATATAGTATATATAATATATATATATCAATATATTATTATATAATATATATATATATAGTATATATATATACTAGTATATTATATTATGATAAATAATATGAAATATATATATATAGTAAATATGTATATATCTATATATTAATACTACTATTAATTATATATATATATAATGATATATATATATAATATTAAATATATATATTATAGTAGTAATAGTATATATTATATATATATATTATATATATAAATATATATATATATATATATTATATATATATTATATAATAGAGTATATATATTATATATACGGGTTGTTTGTATATACGTATATATGATCTATTTCAAGTAATATAATATTATATAATAGTATATATATATATCAATGATATATGAATAGCATATATATATGATATAATATAATAGTAATACTAGGTATATATATATTATGTATAGTATAAATCAGTAACTATAGTATATATAGCATATCATATACCTTAACATACTATGGTATGATTCACTTAACTCAACCTCGTATATATGCGGGGTAAATTAAGGATAAATATATAATATCTATACATATAATTATATAATATATATATATATATAGTATAATATATATGAGTAGTATATGTAGTAAGTATATATACGTATACTATATAGTTTAGTCACATTGTAAGTATATTATATAATATATAACTATATATATACTATATATATATATAATATATATAATTATAAATATATATATATATATATATATATATATATACTATATAGATATACTATATATATATATATATATAATAGTATAAATATAGTATATATATATAGATATATATAACTATAATACGTATATAATATATATAATATAATATAATATATTATAATATATGATTTCTATATATATAATAGATATATGATATTATATATAATATGTAATAAATATAATATATATATACTATAGTGATTATATATTATATAATATACTAAGTATATATATAATATATATAGTATTATAATATCTAGTATATATATAATATAATATATAATTATTTAAAGGGTATGATATATATATATATAGCTATGTTATATATATATATATATATAATATATAGTAATAGTATATATATAATTATAGTTATAGGTTAGTATATGATATACCTATAAGAAGAAGACTAGTTACTAATATTTTATTATAAATATATAATATATATATATATATAAATTAAATATATAAATATATATAATAAAAATTATATTATATAGATATATATGATATATAATTATATATATATATATATAATATTATGATTATAATACTATATTAGTCATATTTAGTATTATATACTATATATTGTCATAAGGAGCTATAATATTAATACTATTATATTATTTATAAATAGAATATATATTATAATATACTCATAGCTTATATATATATATATAATATTATATATGATATATAATATATGAATAATTCCTTATTATATATAATATATATAATTAATCATGTATAAGTTATATAGATATAATATAGTAGTACGGTAATATATTATATATCATATAGCTTAATATATATATACTATAGTTAATATATATAATATAAGTATATAACTAGAGTACTTCTAATAATTAGATGATGATATAATAATTAGTATACGGTAACTCATACTATAAGTATACGTAACATCATTAGCATATTATATATATCAGTTAAATATTAAATACAGCGATATATAATATATGTAGTATATATATATAGTAAAATATATATCAAGTATGATACAGATATAGTATGTTATATATATACTGTCTAATATATATATTCAAGGATAATATTATATAATTGTGTAATATAACAAATTATTAATATATGAGCTAGTTTAATTCTATTACTATATATATGATATATACCGTATATATAACTAGCTATATTACAGATGTGGATTACCACGGTTATATATAATAAGGCGGTTACGGTCTGAGTAGCAGCTATATCGTGTTAACTAGCCCCGGGGATAAGCATCAATAACCTTTCGGTTTATCCGAACCTAAAATATCATTGGGCGCGCGTTAACTATATATCTAGCCACATATTCGGACCGGAGATAATACACCAACCACAGACCGAGTGATAGGCTCATGTATCCAGTTAGATCAATCCAGCTGCGAAAGTTGAGCGTTGTAATGACTTAAAATGGAACCGATACGCGCGTCGAAGGGTTAAGAGTAGTCAACAATGTTAAAAATTACTCGATCTAGAGAGGATCTATATGGGTATAGCGGAGTCCGGTAAGTCTCTTAAGCTAACGAGCCGTGAAGAGTAGCGTAATCGACTGCGGTTGCAGGCATGGCAGGAATGGAACAGGGGTCCAGAACCAAAGCGGAAATTAGGGATGCATAACCCGAGACCTGCAAATACCAATGCTGCCGATTGGGGAGAACCACTATGACTATGTTTATGGAACAGCAGTAGCGTGAAAAGGAGATGGTAGTGGTGAGGCTATCCAAGTCACATGTACCTGTTATAACGGCAGAGAGGTGAGAGAGGCACTGAAATGAGTGCACACTTCGCTCCGGTAACCATGATTGCTGGTACATACGAAAATGATACCGTTGAACAGTATAACTCCGTCAAGGTAAGGATCCCCGTGTATAGTCTGAGGAATCCGGCGACATCACAGCAGTTGTATATGGAATGTTGTAGAATGACTTGTTTAATATATAGAGAGTCAGTCTAATTAAATGTGTGATGGTGAGTCAGAAGGTCGAAGACTTGTATGACATTATAGACGGTCTATCAGACATCCTACGTAGGGTCAGCGCGTTCTGTGTATGACAAAGGCGCCAGAGGCATGCGAGCGATTAGGAAGGAGTGTAGCTATCACGGAGCGAGACTTTGTGAGGGGTGCGATTCTGACATAAGTCCTAGGTGCGATGTGGAAGCCGGCGAACGGAGAAAATAGTTAATAGCAGATGCGATACTGACAATATCAACCCCCGTATTGCTGTGGACGTGAGCTAGATCAACCCGTCGCACCCACTCTGAAGCTTTAGCGCAGTTCGTGCACGCGACATGAACTTCAAGTGAAAATAACGACTCGAGAAGGATAAATGGCATGATGCTCAAGATTGAATTACAAACAGGGCCATGCTCTCAACGCAGAGGAGATTTACTTATATGCGTTTATTTTAAACGTTCCCCGTAATGCACTTATCCTTATTACAATATTATATATATATATAAAGCATAGGGCTTTATAGGTATACATCCATATCACAGGATATCAAAATATAGCAGGCAGATACGAGCATTAGGCTATGATATATAAAATGATATATTCTGTTGTAATACTTATACAGTATACTAGTATATATATCTATATATAGTTAGTATATATACTGATTATATAGATATGTAATAGTATTTATTATATAACTATGAATTAAGCTACTCCGCGGCGAAGGAGGCAGTTGCTGCGATTGTAACTAGCTATGTAGTTCAGATGCAGCACCTGCCAGCTGGTAGTAATTTTAATTGAGAAATACATCGCCCGCGGGCCCCAAAAAACAAAAAGGGACTACTACAAACTTCTTTTAATTACACAAGCTTTCGTCCATGATGATATGGACCTCAGTCAGGTGGCTAAGAAACTATAAGACTGGATTTTTTGTCTATACAGGTGTAATACCTGGCTGCTTTGGTTATTCCCACAGAGACTTTTGTAAAGGGGGAGCGATACATAATAGCGTTTTGTATACTATCTACGATTTTGTAGTCTCCAAAGCCTTGATTGTAGTTTGGGATATTATATGTACAAAAGATTTGGGCAATTTTTCTTTTGTACTTGTATTAATCGTTTTACTGATGCTTGCTGCATTAAATATATGTGACGATTTCTGTTTGAACGGGTTGGGTTTTGGGGAGCAGCCGGTGAGTTTTGGTTGTTCTGTTAGCGAACGCATATTTGTGTTGGTAACGTCTTCTATATAGGTCCTGGTCTTCTCTTATGTATTGAAAGTCTACAGTGTTTACACGGAAATTTTGTAAATGCACTGGTGAGGGTGTCATATTTTGGAGCTTTCCAGGTTTCAGAACTTTTTTTAAAATTAGGTTATTTGGAAGGAATTAACGGGCTTATACTTTTCTGGATCTAAGTATTTTTAATTGTAATGTAATGTTAGTATTGGGCTAAGTTAGAAAGTCATTATTTTAATTAGTTTTCTCGTTGTGTTATGCTACAAGCTTGTCTTTGGCTTTATATGTTGGTATTAATATTATTGAAATTTTAATTTGAAGTGTTTTTATAAATAGCTTACATTAGTACTCCGCAACACAACAAACACAAATCGCAACACTTTCCTCTTGTACATTCGCATTTCAATCTGTCCCCCTAATCATTTTATAACCAAGAACTGATTTATTAAAATAACAACTCCAAAAAATTAAAAATATCCAAATACACTAATACCAATGCATATAAATATAGCCGTGACGTGGTTCTTGAAAGAAAACATAAGAAAATAAGACAGGAAAAAAGAAGCCATACAAGCAATAACATCACATAAAAAATATATAGACCAAAAAATATAACACGTAATGTCCTGCCAATAACTTAATTTTTAAAAAAGTTCTGAACCCCCGAAAGCTCCAAAAAAAACCCCCATGCATTAACAAAACTTACTTGGTACAAACTGTAACGATAAATATATAGGAGAAACAATACACATTAACCTGAAAATATACCAACACAAATATTGCATTACAAACAGCAACCAAAACTCAGCTCCACCCAACACCGTCAATACAGAAATCATCACATAAAACGATTAATAACAGCAGCATCATAAAACCACATTAATAACAGTATTAAAACAGATAAAATGACGAAAAGCTTTGCTACTGTGAAAAAACTTAATTTCTTAACTTTATACAAATACAAAGTAGAACTAGTAGTACTCACCAAATCACTTGATGATGTACTAGCTATTATTTTCACACAAAGCCTTTTGAATAACCCTAGTAGCAAATTGATACTTTAGTACGGAAAAAATCAAAACATCGATTCGTTCACCTGAAGAGGCTCCACAAAGCAGAAGCGAAAGCGTTGTGTACAAAAAAGTTTTTTTAAATGTTTCTAAAAGTTAAAAAAAAATATAACTCCTCTAATCGTATAATGGACTACACCCACAAGGCTAAAACTACATAAATATATAA
>JABUQX010000301.1:0-46236 GCA_015478945.1 Trachelipus rathkii
ATAATAAAATACAAAAAAAATTCCTTTATGTTATTTTACATTTGTTTAATTATAGGATCTGGGATATAATATATATATATATATATATATATATATATATAATACTATATATTATATATATATATTATATATACTCATATATTACTATATATATATATATATATATATATATATATATCATAATCTTTCATTCAACTTCGATACGCTTTCCTCCCTTATCTCTTGTTTAGTTTTTTCTTTGTCACCTATTTATTTTTAGGACGATATAATATTACTATATACTATATATATAAACTACTATATATACTATATAATAATATACTATATATATATATATCATAGCTTATAATATATATATACGTATATATATATATATATATATATATATGACATTTTTCATCACAATGTTATATATTTTCTGTTAAACGTACTAAATATATACAACGATACCTATATTATAACTATACTATATATATATATTATATACTATACTATATATTATTATATTATATAGTATAATATACTATATTATATAATACTATATTATATATATTTTTAGAACATGAAATAAAAAGACGAATAAGAGCACATGTGCATATCGAGACCCTGTCCCTAGTCATCCAACAGACATGCAATCACCCAAAACACTGTTCATCTACCAAAATATACTATATATATATTATATATATCAATATTATACTCATATATTATATATATATAATAGTATATGAGTATACTCATATATATATAGTATATATACTATATAATATAGATTATATATATAAATATATACATTACATCAAGCCCTTAGAATAGCCTAGAAATGCAATGTAACAATATAAACTTTTTATCTAAGGATACGTATTTTCTATGAGAAATGAATTCTTCGTCTGGGTGAAACTTCAAAAATTGATTTTTAGAGCACTTCAAAACAATATGATTTAAATAGATTTTACTCGAGCGGTTAATCTAAATAATTCATTCAGAACTCTCTATTCCAAGTGCTAAATAATAACGAAATTTATTACTTCACCCTTTCTCAGAAGAACACCCGATAGTATTAGATATAATTATATAGTAGTTATAATAATATATATATATAATATATATTATAATATTTTATATATATATAATTATATATAATAATATATATATACCTATAAATATATAATATATTAATATAATATCATATATATATCTTAGATTACATGTAAGTAAATATATTTATTGCACCAATAATAACACGATAATTATTTTATTAAACCACGCATTTCGTTATCACTTGGTATTTAAAAATTTTATAACATTTACCTTTTCCCTTCATAAAACATTTCGACTGTATCTCATCACTCACAGCGGGTCTGAGGGTAATGGGGGTAGAAAATTAGAAAAAAACCTTCGTTGCCATTCTTTATTATGGCAAGCCCAATTTATAATATAAAATTATATTAATCCCCCGCGTAAAAGGTGCATAATACTGCATTTGATTGATCTGCAAGAATAATATTCTGGCCCGTTTCTATTGTAAATAATTAACCAACTATATATTACTTGCTACGTAACGCACTTCATGCCACACACCACCTACACGGACACCTTAACACACACACCACAACACACACATACACAGACATCTTAACACATGCACACACACGGCACACCTAACACACCGACACACACACCCTATAGTTAATAGTATTATATATTATATATCTATATATTATTATATACTATCTATATACTTATATATATACAGATGGAATAATATGGTCGGTAAGGGACTCTTAAATCCAGGGGCGTATACATAGGGTAGGCAGGGTAGGTAGCTCCTACCCCCAATATTTTAGTCTTTTAATAAAATAATTTAAATGGTAAGTAAAATAAATTATTAGAATCTTTATTATAGAAAGTTGTAAAAAAGAAGATTTATATGTAAAATAAATCTTAAAGAAAATCAACTACTTTAGTAATACAATCAATTTATAATAATTAAAATTTCATTTGAAACTTTTCCTTTCCCTACCTTCTGTTCCTAAGAGTAAAAAGTTTTGAAAGCTATGGCGTACGGGGTTAGATCTTCATATTCCATAAAAATGATATAGAAAAAGCCAAAGCGTCAGTACCCTTGCCCGTTCGAGCGGAAATATACGCAAGATTTTGCGCGGAGTCACTGAAAAGAACACCTCTGTTCTCCGATAATAATTTCGACAAAGAGGATCTTCGAATCTACTCTCTCTCTCTCTCTCTCTCTCCTCCTCTTCTATATAATATTAATCTAATATTATACTATATAATATACTATATATATATAATATATATATAATATATTATATACTATATATTATATATAAATATATAACTATACTATTAAATATATAAATATATATATATATATAAATATAATATAATATATTATATATATATATATATAATATATCTTAGCTTGCCCACCCATTATAAACCTTCAATTTTTTTTGTCTTTAATGGATATATTAGTATATAATATTATATATATATATTACTAATAATATATATATAATAATATATTATATATATATATAACTATATATTATACTATAATATATATATTAATAAATATATATATATATATTTATTAATATATATTATATATAATATATATATATATTATTATATATATTACATATAAACTAATAATACTATATACTATATATTATATATATACGGTATAAATCTTATATATATAATATATATATAGTAAATATATATATACATATATATATAGTATTATATATATATAAATATCATATATATATTATATATATATATATATTGAGGAAAAAAAAAACAATGTAACAGGATACAAATATTAGATGACACATTTTTGACCATATTATTTATAATTTTCACGAAGAAAAATAAAAACTAAACGAAACGTCATAATGAGTTTTCCGTTTTAACCTCAATCAGATGGCGCGTAGGAAGCTCTCGATTCACGATCATAAGAGAAGAAAAGCGCTTTGTCTTAAAAGCTAAAGACCACATGGGGAAGAGCGGTTTTTGGATAAGCGGGTTCGGACTTCGTTGGGGGAAATTAGTTGGGGTTCAATCAGATAAAACTTCAAATGGTCACATACCCGTTTTATGGGACGGTCAAGGCATGGATGAACTGTGGGAAAATTTATTTATAGTTATAAATAAATCACCGCTATTTTTTTAACATTTTGTAAACTTGATTTAATATTAGTATTTTTATAATATATATATATTATATATATACTAATATTATATATATTATTAATCTTATAATATAATATATATATATATATATATATATATATCTAATATATATATCAACATGATATATAGTGATAGGTAATATATATATATAAACTTATATATATAATATATATACTATATATATAATATATATACTATATATATATATTATATATATATTAATGATATATATATAGTATAATAATATATACTATATATATTAGAGGTGTACCGGATCAAACCAAAAAAATTAAAGGGATCCGGCCATGAATCATATCCATAAAGATCCGACCGGAAACCGGACCCTACAGGTCTTTATATATATATATATATATATATATATATATACTAATATATAATATATATGATATATATATATATATATATATATATATATATATATATATTATATATATAATAAGAATGATAATACTTTATTTTTATTATTATTTTTAATCATTATTATTACAATATATTATCTATTTCGCATTACCATTGTTCTTATCTCATTACTTATTATTATTATATTATTATTATTTTATATCTATATTAATTATTATTATTATTATTATTATTATTATTATTATTATTATTATTATTATTATTATTATTATTATTATTATTATTTTATTTTTTATTATTATTATTATATTGTTGTTGTTGTTGTTGTTGTTGTTGTTGTTGTTGTTGTTGTTGTTATTATTAGAGTTATTGTCATCAGTATTATTTTTTATTAAAATTGTTCTTTGTTGTTGTTACTATCTCTTGTATTATCATTTTATAGTTTATCAATAATATCATTTCTAGTACTATTATTCTATATTTGTTAATACTATTACTTTTTTCAGAACTTGTTATAGTTAGTATTTGTTATAGTTACAGTGACTACTGGATATGTATTATAATTGTTATAATAGATTTATAATATTTACAATTCTTAAATCCAATTGCATAAATTTTATTAAACCTGTTTTATGTTAAGGGCTCAAACTACACAATACTGTGTGGCAATTAGTAGCCCCCTTTCAGAATTTGTATATTATTAAATATTATAATAATGGTTATTTTATTACTGTATTTTTATTTACATAATAAACTTAAAATAATGTAGCTTTTATTTCTGAATAAAAGCTTTCAAATTAAATTAAAATTATTATTATTTAAGATGTTCCAACCAACTTGAATATTACTTATTTAATGCTGGAACTCATCTGTAGCGACTATTCTGATATCATTGTCCTATCTGCAAATAACTGGCAGTTGCTTGATTGATAAAATTTTGGTATTAATTCAGTAAATTTTATGATAACCAGTGTAGTAAATAGGTCTAAATCAATGTTGTACTCTGTGATAACTCTTGCCAGGGCTTTAGAACTTTTTCTTTCAGGTATTAGTAAAAACGATGTCTGTGTACAAACAATGGAATAGAACTCAATGAAGCATTGAAAAAAAACATTTTATGGAGAGCAGTGAATTTTGAAAGGTAGATTTAATATTTATGATAATTTAATTTAATATTTATTTATATTTTGACAATTGTTTATCCACGATATAAGATTAATATTATTTCCTCAATTGAACTGTTTAATAAAGAGCTTCAAAATAGATTAAAGATGAGTTAAAAGATGCAATAAAGAATAAAATATAGAAATATTGATGAGTGCTTTGAGAATGTAAAACAGTCATTATCTCGACCTCAAGAAATTCTTCTTCAAGTAGAACCCTTGCGAATAAGCCTTCAATACCATCAACATCAACAAATTCAATTGATCTGAGATCTGCTATAACAGAAATATTAAGTTATTATCTTACAGAAGAGAGTAATGGATGTGAGAAGAAGGAATGAGGGAAGATATTTAAGGAAGGAGATTTCATGGAAGATTTAAGGAGATTTAAGGAAAGAATTTAAGGAAATAGAAAGCTATATAAATAAAAAATCAATTCTCCAAAGCCTACAGAAGAGGTAGTGTTTGTATTGTATTGCATTGGAGTAGGAAAAATGAAATTGTTCATACATTACATTTATTTCAAGAAGGGTATTTGAAAAGTCTTTTTTATCGGAATACCCAGAGAAGCATTTCCGAAGCAAGTAATGTATTTGACGGGAAAAAATCGTTTTCACCTAAACAGATGAAGAACAATGTTTTTTTCTGCATCATAATATTTAAAGATTTGAAATAAATTAACAATCAAAATTAAAATAGGAAATTAAAGAAAAATATTTGTTTTACTTTGTTTATTTTATAATGTTAAATAAATAAATAATGAATATAGTATATATATACAATATCTACTATAATAATATATATACTATATAATCCTATATATATATATATAGCCTTATATATTATAATATATATAATATATTAGATTCATAGTCTATAAACAGAGGCTGATTTTTCTATCAGTATCTATTGAACTTATAATTAGGATATTAATGAAGTGCGCATTTTACTAATATTATTTTCAAAATATTAAATTAATTAAATATATATGTGACTCGTTCACCTAATTCTTAAACCAATTTGGTTATATATATTCATATATAATTTATACTATATATATATATTATAGATATATATTAAATACTATAATAATACTATATAATATATAATATATAAATTATATATTACATAAAAGATACCCATCATGAATTTGGTAAGTAAGAATTTAAAAGGCCTTAAGATTAATAGAAAACGGCAATAAAGGAAGCAGACCAAGGGAGCGTGCAGGTTAGAGCGTGAGCGGTCGACTGTCGAATCCGCCCAGCGCAGAAGGAGACAAATGGAAAAAAGATAGAGCCCTATGTATATAGGCACGATTGCAATAGAGAAAAAAAGAAAGTTAATAACAAGAAAGAAACAAATAACCCAAACAACCCGAGAAGGCAACTGGGAATAATAAATAGTATATATTAATATAAAATCATAATATAATATATTAGAAATGATAAATAACAAAGAGAGCAAGAGGAGTCTAGGCACCCCCAAAAAGCAGAAAAACAAGTAAAAATGGCCCGTGAAGCAAATTCAAAAAAAAAGAACAGAAACCACACACAAGCCACAGACGAACGGAACTAAACCTCACAACACGAAACAAAAGAGAAAATAAAATAAACAAAAACACACAAACAACAGAACCAAACGACCAGCATATACCACCTAACCACCCGGAACACTACCATAAAAAAAGAAAAACGTCATGAAAACACAATAAATGACGGTCAAACAACCCGATAGCCTCGCATCTCAGTCTACGATCCCTGTAAGTCTGTGACAAGCTGAGAGCTAAGAACAAAGCCAAAGAAATACATATTACGATGAATTCGCAAGCATAATTTATTTAATGTCAAGTTGTTAGTTGTAATCAAAATATATATTTTTACTATATATATTGTTCATCTAGTCTATTATTATTATTATTTATTATTTTTAAATCAGTGATTATTATATTATTGTAACCATGTGTAGTCTAGGTCTAAATTTGGTCCGAGAGTGGTTCTAAATGGCGCCTCTGAGCTCCAAGGTTTATCGTTGTCTATTTATCTACTACTTGACTTGATGATTTTCTGGTCCGTCTCTTGGAGAGGTGTTGGAGTTCGATAATCACACCACTTTCTTGACAATTACTTTTATGGATATATTTGGTGCTATATTTCTCAAGCATTAAATTTTCATACATGCATGTGAATATTAAAAAGAAATATAGAAATATAATTGAATTTAAATAATTATTTCATCATCGGACGTATTTCAAAATTATTCATCATCGGACTTATTTCAATATTATTTGGTAGAACAGCGTTTTTCTACCTTATTTTTAAGTGATGGCACCCTCAAGACATTTACATTATTATGTGACGCGCCTTGAAAATTTTGTTTAGAACTCCTTCTCAAAAAGATTATATTGTCAATAAAATAATAAAATAACGAGTACCGTAATGATTATTATCCAACAAATTCTAGCGAGATAGGTATAATTTGAAAACATATAAGATTAAAATATGAGGACTTGAAATCAGCGCTCAGAGAAATTTTAAAAGGCAATGGTTGTAAGGCGAAATAAATACCAACCAGCAAAATATAAAAGGATTTGAGCTATATAAAGAAACAACCCTTAAGTAGACTACAAGTATTACCACATAATATATCCACCCTTCCTCCCCCATTACCACTTCGGAGTTGAAGGCCTCCGAAGGTGTGGTTGTTGTCGTCGTTGGTTCCTGTCCTCTTCAGGCGCATGTTCTTCTTTCTTCTTTAATTTCTACAACCTTCGGGGTCTTCAACCTAATTTCCACTTTGTCGAATACCACCTCTCATCTGGTAGACCTCATCTCTTGTTCTTGATCGACACTCAGGTACTTGAGTACTTCGACATCAAACCTACTCTGTTTCCTCATACTGCCTCTACCCTCAATTTTCATCCAAAGGCCGATGCGGATGTTGCGAAAATGTACTTAACAATGTGGCCGATCTGTTCTCCTATTTCTAATTTGAAAAGTCTTTCTACGACTTAAGCTCTCGCATCAATCTACAACTAAATTAGTCTGTTCTATCTATTTATCACCTAACTCTACTGACTATCTTAAATTTTTTGACTATCTAAACCTAAAATAGAGAACATTCTCTTTTTTTCCTCTCTCAGAAATCATCATTCTTGGTGATTTCAATGTTGACCACCGCCAATTGCTTTCCTCTAATTCTCATGATACAGTTGGTAAACTTGCTTACTATATATTTATCCAAAATGACCTCAAGAAGTTGGTGTAACTCCCTACCCGTATCTCTGATCGTCTTGGAACCGAACCCAACATTCTTGTCCTTGACCTATCATCCAATTCTTCGCTTTATTTTGTTAAACTCTTTCCTTCTCTTGGTTCCTACGATCACATTCTTATCTTTGTATCCTCTTATATATTCTCTTATATCTCTGCTAATCTTCCGCAGGAAAAGACCACCACCGACGGCGAGTAAACGTTTCTGGCAGATCCTGCAAACTTGTCGGACTTGCTGTCCTACTTCTTTGATTTCCCATGGAATGACTACCGTTTCGGTAGGAGCAGAAGGTGCACCAAGATGATTCTCTCTTGCATAGAGGGGGACATTCCATATTCTTTCCCTTCAACTGAAACAAACAAACGCTAGTTCAACTCTGCTTGTTCTCGTGCTATCCGCTGCGGGAAGCTGCCTTTAGGAGTTACCGTCTTCTTCAAATTTCAAAAACTCAAATATTTCATCCCGGAATCATGCAAAATCTATACTCCGTAATACTAAAAACTTTTATCCCTAGAAAATGCAGCGATATTTCTGGTTCTTCTTCACTTCCTTTCTAGAATTTTACAAAAATGTTAACTCCAACTTTGCTTTTTCCCCTTTCCCTCATCTAGTATCTTCTGATGGTACAACTGTTATTTTGCCTTCTGTTAAAGCTGAACTTTTTGCTCAAAGATTTGTTCCCCCTCCAACCAATTTATGCCTAACATCGTAATTTCTTCAAAAGATGTTAATTTTTCCTCTTTCTGAGCTTAACACTAAGGAGGCGAGTGATCTTGACGGTATTCCTCCTGTGGTTCTTAAAACTTCTGCTTCTCAGCTTACACTCTACCTTGGTAAATTAATTTGCCTTTGTCTCTCCACTTCTACCTTCCCTTCATATTGGCAACGTACGCTAATAAAACCTTTGCCAAAGAAAGAGGGACCCCTTTCAACCTTATCACTCAAACCTCGGATCTTTCTAACGTTTTCGAATCTGTCTTTAACAGAAAGATTTGGAAACATCCCAATTCTTTTAATTAAATCTCTGAAAGCCAGTTTGACTTTCAGTAGAAACTCTCTACTGGTGGTTTCCTTTCTCTGCTCTTTATTCTTGGTCCTCGGTTATTCAGCATTTCGATGAATCTTTTGCTGTGGCACTAAACATTTTGAAGGGATTCGATGGAGTCTGTCACAAAAGCTTTGATTTCTAAACCTCCTTCTTACTGTATATATCTTTCTCTCTGGTTTCCTTTCCGGTCATTCTGTAGAAGCTTCTGTAGACGGCCACCCTTCATTCTTCAATTCTATTAATAGTGGTGTTCCTCAGGGCAATGTTCTATCCCAACTCTTTTCCTCCTCTTCATTAATGAACTTCTCTCTATCACTTCGTCTCCTATCCACTCTTATGCAGATGATTCGATCCTTTACAGCACCTTGCAATTTGCAAGCTGACCATCTCAACTGCAATTAATTCATTCAAATATAGTGACCTTGGAGCTGCTGACCTCTGAGCTTTCTTGTATCTTTAATTGGAGCAAAGGGAAACATGGTAGGTTTCAATGCCTAAAAAGCACAGTTTCTTCACCTATCTCCTCTACTATCTTCCACACAACAATAACATCTTTAACAACTCTTAATATTCTTGTCAATTCCTTTTATCGTGATCTTTAAATATAAGGAGCCCATTATTTATCTTTCTAAACAAGCTTCAAAGAGGTTGGATATTCTGAGGAGCTTTTGGAACTACTTGTTTGCTCTGCATAGGAGCGTTGTTCGCTCTTGTATAGAGTATGCGTGACATATCAGAGGTGGTTTCACACACATTGTTCTCCTTCATAAGGTGCAGTCTAAGGCTTTTCGACTTGTTCATTCTTCTACTTTCACTGACTTTCTCTAATCTCTTTCGAGCAGTAGAATGGTTACATCACTCTCTTATACTATTGCTACTTCAATGGATAATGCTACAATCGAGGTTTTCAAGTGAAAGTGCTGGAGGTATGCTGCATTCTATAGTTTGGGTTATCGGTGCTGGTTTTCGTCGTATTTTTTGTTGAGTCTATTCTTGATAATTCGAGTGAAGATCTTATGGAAACAAATTAGAACGTAGATAGATTTGTATTTCGACAGATTTTTTGCGTTGCCTTTTTTGTGAAGTGCATTATGATTGCGTCATTCAACTCACTTTGGATTTAGACTTGTGTTAGACACATTGAAAAGAGGTTGGCTAGTTTACGAAGGATTTCTCCAACGTGTCTATAAAGTTAGAGCTTTATTTTTCTTCAAGGGACTGATGACGCTTTTGACCTCTCTCTCAATGTGACTGGCAGAAAAATCTTCAATATCGTGGTTGATTGCGTTTTCGTCATCTATATGCTGGGTGTTGCGACGGTGGCTTGGAAAGTATAGTTTTTGATAGAAATATTTAGCTCGATTGCAATTCTGTCTCGATTTGTGGTAGTTTCGCTGATTATTTCGAGAATGTCGGTCATTTGGAAGACAATTCTGTAAAAGCTTTTCTTGGGGCCATTTCGAAACCTTTATCTTCTCCCACGACACTAATTCAATCATCTCTGTAGTATTTCTATGAAGGTCGAATCTTTGCATCTTTACTAAAAAGCTTAGTTCGATTCCACAAATTCATTCTATCTCCTTTGTTTCCGTCTGTTGTCGTAGCTTTCTGAAAACTGAGACAACGATTTGAAAGACAAAAACATATTAAAGAGAGTCAGTTGAAGCGAAAAAGTTGATAAGACGAAAAGACCTAGACTCCACGCTTTCAAGGAAAGCTATGAGAGAGGGCGACAACCATCCCAGATGTCGTGTAGGGGCGATACTTCATGTACTGAGCGAAGGAGGACCGCCTATGAGACGAGAGACGCAAAGGCAGGAGATGAGTATGCTGAATAGTGGAATTTGTACAGACAAAATTTCTATCAGAGTAGAAACTATTGGGTATAATTTTGGTTCATAAATTTTGAGTATACATCTGGTGAATCCAAAAATTGCCGCCAATAAATAAGGAACCTCAGGTGTGATTACATACTACCGAGCGGAGACAGCAGCGCGACAGATAAAGAGAGCTCGTACAAATTAAATTATCAGAGAGATAAGACAAGTGCTCTGAAAGAAATTGTGTGTGATTTCAGCATGATTGTATTGGGTGCAAGAGTTTTTAGAAGAAGTTGGGTGAAGCCGCAGATTATAGTACGAGGTAGTGGCAAAGAATCACGGAATGGCGAATATATAGTAGGTATATGGAAAAGAGAAAAACAACTCAAGAGTGGTGTTCTCCCTACTCAAAGTAGAGAGATTTCGAGAGAAAGAAAAAGACAGCACACTAGTCGTGTAAGGATGGACTTGACCAGGGCGCGAACCGCCCTCCAACTAAAATGCACTGCCAAATGTGAATAAGTCATGGAGCTGTTTAAGACACAAGCTGAGTTTGTGTCGAAGAAATGAGAAGATAGAACACTCGAGTGGATGCTTAAGTGGTGCTGCCTGTATCTCTGATGTTTATTCAGTGAGAGATGCATTTTAATAGGAAGTGGTAAAGGTAAGAGGAGAGAGGAAGGGGAGGCAAGAACCATAGAGAAGAAGATAGCAGATAATGAGGAACTTATCAAGAGAGTAGAATCGCGGCAGCCGCAAACACGCTCAACCTAAAGTGAGTGATGACAGAGAGAAAAACAATGAAATTGCTTTCTCATGGTTTCTCATGGTTGGAAAAAGCATTCGCGAGAAGGCATACAGGTGAGACGTAAGGTCAACAACGAGAAAGAAGGCGGTAACCTATACGAAGGAGGTGAAGATTTAAAACTCTAAAAAACTATGCACCACAGGACTATCTATGCAGAAAAATGAACATAAGGATTTTACGATATTATGTCCAGCAGCTCTTGAGCTAAAGAAGCGTTCAGACAGAGAAAAATATCCGAAAAGGAGCAAGGAAGAGGAGAAACCAATGAGACGAAAGCACAGGAAGAGAAATAAACATAGTAAATCGTGATAAGGCGAAACGAGATACATGTAGCGTAGGTCAATGTGACACTATCAGTCGAGCCGGATCAGAGATACTCTGGGGTGGGTCAAAATCTAGCCTATGCATAAGCCCTTAACAAGAGAAAGACTCTTCTCTCACGCCATAAATAAGAGGGAAGAACCGAAATAAAAGAAACTTCTATACTAACAGAAATCACACATTTACGGAATAAAGATCACCTCATGTGACACCAAAATAAGCGTGAGGATTATTTGTTTCACCAGAATATAATGTAAGTTCTGCACTAGATATGTAACCTGCGCCATTGAAGACACATGTGAGGTAGAGAAGTTGCGCAATTGTGAGCAAAGATGATTAATAAAATTAGATATTACCTACTATATAAACGAGAACATTTGAGAATATAAATTAAGCCACATAAATGTAAGTGAACATCAAGAGTAATGCTAACAATTCATGAGCTCACGTGGCACAATCATGAAACCGCGGATCGAATTCGATTGAATCAAACAGCTGGCTTAACACCAAGTGGCCATAATAAACTATTAACCGTTGTTTTAATAGTGATGTGAAAACAAAAAGTCATTATCTATGGATAAGATGCCGAATACTCTCAATGGTTCTATGAGAAGATAGGTGTTGTGCGAAATCTGTAAATTCGCTAAAATGAAGTACAATTCAGTGACGCTAATAAGGAACATTATTTATTTACTATTTTATTCTAAATTTAATATATTTCCTATATACAAACATTAATTGTATCTTCATTATTTTTAATAGAAATGGAGAAGCTTAAAAGAAAGTACATCAACGTGAAGTTGGTAATACTGAGATCCTGATCCTATTATCAGATTATTGTAATTGTTTTGGTCGAACTTAGGCGCGCTCTAGATCACTAAAAGTTATTTTTTTATTCCTCACGTATTATATATCCCTAAACTAACTGAGTACACGGTCTGTGTTTCGTTCTATGTGTGGAAGTTCATAATTCAGTGTGTTTATATTTAGCTCACATACCAACGGCTTCAAGTTTTGTTAATACAGCACAGTCTAGCTCACTACGTAAGTATAATTATATAAGATTACTGTTATAAATAACTTTTAATATTGTCTCTATAAAGTGTAATTTGTTATTTTGATCTAACCAATTTTTTCTAAACATAATATAATATAATGAACTATGACTAATTACTATGATGAAAGATAGGTAAACTAGATAATACCACGAATACTATATGATATGAGATCGATACGTGAAGTGCAACACATATAACTATAAAAAGCATATTCCAAATACCAGTGGCGGCTAATAATGGTAAATAATAAAGCAGGTATATGAGTATTCGAGTAAGAATAAAAATGGGACTAGACCCATAATAAGCGGGACATACAATATATAAGCACATAGCTAAAATACATATATAATAATAATTATATATATATATACTTATTATACATATATATTAATTAATAATATATATAAAATATATAATAATAATATTATATATAATAAGTATATAAATATAAACGCATATATATATACATAGTATATATAACTAATATATATTAACAATATAAATATATCAGATGGGTGAATCCTAACCTTAGTCTCCAATATTTCACAATATTCATAACTGTTACGATGAATTATCTTATAAATTTGAGAAAATTGTCAAATAACACTGAAATTATTACATAATAATATGTAAAAGAGTAATTGTTTAAAACAGGAAGATAACCGTATTAAATACGCTTTTACCAATAATAAATAAATTGGCGGTAACAGTTCGTGCTTCAAATCGAATGCGGAGATAGTGTCTGTGAATTTCAGAGAATAAAATTGTTGTTATAAAATAATGTATAAAAATAATGATTTAAATACTATACATAATAATAATAATAAGCAGTAATATTAATAAAATAAATTAAAATAATAAAAAATTAATGAAATACTTACGAATAATGGAAGAAAAAGAATAACTTCAAATATTTTCTTATTTATTATGTATTTCGTTAACTATACATTAAACTCAATAAAGAAAATGTTTAAGAAGAAGAAATAACTCGAGTATCTAATATATAATGATAAATTATCATTGCTATCATATATATATATATATATCTATGATATATAATAATATATACTATTATATTATATTAAATAATAATTAATATATTAATTATATTAATTATATTATACTATATTAATAAATTATAATATTAACTATATATAATTATATTATATAATAATTATATATATTAATTAGGACCCATGGTAGATGCACCGTCCGGCAGTTAACATAGATCAAACTCCCAGACAATAATCCCGCAGATCAGGCTATTACGCGAGAATGTAAGTCCAGTGTTATATGTCTGCTGGATTTCATCCTAATCGTGGAGCGATATCGATCGGTCCACTTCTGTAACGTGAATAGTACATTGGGCAGCCGTGCTTGCTGCGTTGATAATTGGTGGGCCGATAACAGGGCATGACATACGGGCTGAGCCTTGCGCCGGAGTCTATGATCCGCCTTGGCCATGCCGAGCGCATTGCCGTCGCGGCCCAAGTACGAGGACCTCAATCATGGCCCAAACCTACAGGGCTACGCCTACACGATAAATGGATAAGAAAAATAAAAAAAAAAGTAATCAAACCTGGAATTTTTACCCTATGTAGCAAGCACAAGCCACAGACATGACAACTTAATGTACTCCATTTAACGTGCATGAGCTGGGCACGAGCTGGAATAAGTACAGAGAATAACTTACTTCTCTCGCTCAACCAGTCCCGAACCTGGGCCCCCTCGCTTGCTAGGGGAGTGCTCTACCATTCTACACAACTATAACTACATATTAATATATCTTATATTATATATAATATATATATATATTATTTATAATATTATTATATACTTATTAATATATACTATATAGATAATATATATATATTAAACTATTTATGATATTCATATATACTATAGATAAAATAGTATATATATACTATATAAATAATATTTTATATATATATATATTATATTGGAGACAGAAGGAGCATAGTAGTAAAAAGTTCGCTGGAGTCGCCGCGATATATATAATACTACTATATATATTATATATATATATATTAATCTTATATTATTTAATAATATATATTATATATGATATACTATATTTATATATATATAACACTTATTTAACTTATATACATACATTATATATAAAGCGACTTATTTTTGATGCCTTGTTTTGCCAGACTTGTCGTCCATGTTTCAATTAGAACCTGCTAAAAATCCTTCAATTCATTCAACCTTCAGTCATATAATATTAAATAATTTGAAAGTTTGCATTGTGAATTCCATCGTATTAAAACTGTTAGTAGGGGTATTCAGCTTTTCCCACATTTTAATCAAGAATTTGCAGTTCTTTTTGTCTCATTTGATTGGGTGAAAAAACAGTTATTTCATGAAAAGTGCCATAAAAGTTATTAACACTTTAAATTACGCAAACTGTCTGTAATAAAATATTAAGTAGCTGAGGCCTAAACAATGTGAAAATAGCATATGGGACATGGTTACGAATTTGTGCTGGAACTCCATTTAATTCAGATGAGATAACGCTAGCCCTACAAAGGATTTGAGCAATAAGTCTACAAAGAGTCAAATGCTATAAAAAGTTCCTCACTCAAAACTGCATGTGCTCATGTTCTTCCCCAACCTCAATATACCAAACCAAACACAAAGGACATGTTCTCTACGAATATCATATTCATTCAACGGAATCTGAAATAATTGAACTCGATTGCTAGTTTTCGTGTGTGTCGGTTTTTTCCATTTACTTGAATTGAAAAGAAAGGAGCTTTTCTAATACCTTTTTGTATTATAATCTTTTAATTTCACTTTGCAATATTGTCTCAAAATTATCATCTGGAATTGTCTTTGACAAACCAATAAAAAACCCCCCCCCAAAATTTTTCCCAATGAGATTTCATTTCAGTATCACGTCTTATGATTGAATCAAACATGTCTTTGAATGTTCGGTTGGTTGAAGAACCTTGACACCGTCATGACCACGAAATGGCAAAGTCCTTGTTTATCCTAAAGAAACGCAAGTTACTATCGATCTCTCAAAAAGTTTCAATAATTTTATTTCTTTTTCACTCTGGCATTTGTCTACTTTATCATCATCTTTAATGTTCCAAATAGTTGCAAATTTTGTTTACGTAACTGTTGAACGCCAAGATTATTTTGAATATGTTCTTTAGAACCCCTATGCCTTTCCAAGCTTCTTGATAAGTTTTCCAATCTCGAAATCCTTCATCACACCAAACATTCTTTTTTGCACTAAGTAATAAACAAGGCCAGCAACCACTTAAACCGGTCAAACCAAACTCTCTTAAACAGCTTGTTTTTGTTTTTACTTACTTTAATGGAATTTATATTTGGAGTTGGACTTGCAGTATTTAAAATGAATTTTTTTTCTTCACTACGTCGGGAAACCACTATGACATTTTCTCTTTCAGTATTCATTTTTTAAAATTTGCAAAACCATTATCGATTAACAACACCACCGCACACTTCTATGTTTATAATCTGAGGATCACTTCTTAAACTATATAATAATTAATAACATCATATGAAGAAACAGATGCCAATTTGTAATATTAACTAATTTTCGGCACTTTTAGGATTTCACCAAGATTGTATAACCAAAATTAGAACCAAAATTATTAACAAATATATAGTAAATTTTGGTATCTCTCTCTCTCTCTCTCTCTCTCTCTCTCTCTCTCGTCTCTCTCTTCTCTCTCTCTCTCTCCTCTCTCTCTCCTCTCTCTCTCTCCCTTTTCTGTTTATTATCACTTCTTTTATCTTTGTATCAGTCGCGATGTGTCTTTTTCTGTCCTTTGTCCATATCTATTTATCCATTTTCTCTCTCTCTCTCTCTCTCTCTCTATATATAATCATATATATTATATATAATATATATATATATTATATATAATATATATATATATGTATATAATATATATCTATATATATATAACTTATATATATATATATATAATAATAATAAAAAAAATTTTAGTTCCTTATTTCGTATCACAAATTTGGCAAAGTGTCAACTCTAACTTTGAGTAGTGTTGCCAATTTTTGGGAGGAGTTATTTATATGCGTTTCTAAAGGAGGCCTTCTTGAACAATCTTCAAAATAGACAAAATAAGAATACAGTTTCTTTTACGTTGCCTGTATGACAACTCAGTTCTTTGAAAGCAATATAATTACGCTCTCTTACGGAGGCACAAATCGAAATTCCTCCAGTCAATATCCTTATTAAAAATTATGTTTCAAAAGAAAATAAATGATTTTAATGTAAAATTAGCGTGTTTGTATAACATTTTAAAAATTATTTTAATAATCAATAATAATAATTTGAATATTTTTTCGTAATATTATGAGAAATGAATTTATTTGCTTTCAATTTTTTTGAGGAGGCCCGCCCTCCTGTGCTTCCTCTATAAAAACCGCGCTTGATATATATATATATATATATATATATATATATATATACTATTATATATATATATATATTAAATGCTCGATGTACTAAACATAGATATCATTATATATATTAATTATACTATAGATATTATATATATCATATATATAATATAATATTATATCATTATATATATATATATAGTATTATATATATATATAATATATATATATATATAATACGATTTAGATATAATATATATATATATATATATATATATATATATATTCCAATCTCAATCCCTTGAACTAAAACTGATAAATCTTAGTTTATCAGAAATAATCGTCGTCTTGAAATCCAGGAACTCGTGCTTTTACACATTTCATCTCGGAACGACAAAAAATCAGCACTTTGAAACCATAAAAACTTTTCATCGTAGAAAATGCAACAATCTTTCTTTTTCATTTACTTCACACTCTTTTTGACATTTTGCAGTTTTAAAATGTTCTATCCAACTTTGCTTCTTCTTCTCTCCTTCACACTTTTTTTGACATTTCCAGTTTTAAGATGCCCTATCCAACTTTGCTTCCCCCTCTCTCTCCCTGCTCTGTATCATTGTTGATATTGCTGTCTTAGATTTTGCTATATCTGAACTGCTTGCTCAAACTTTTCCCCTCTAATTCCACTTCAGACGGTTCCAGAGCTATTCCTTCTTTCAACACTAAAATGTTATTTTCCCACTCTGATCATAACACTAAGAAAGGGAAGGATGATAAAATTATATATATATATATATATATTATAATATATATAAATATATATATATTATATATATTACTAATATATATATAACCGTTATACCTATATATATGAGTATATATATAACATCATATATATGCAGGAACTAAAATCAAAATATGTGATTCATGTTTTGAAACAGGAACAGTTTTTAGATTACAAATATCCTTTTTAAAATATCCATAAAATTAAATTAAATTATTTTTATTCATTAAATATATAAAATGTTGGGCAAATATTTAATAATTTTATTTATAACATAATAATAATAATATAATAATAATAAGCAGCTGACTCTCACTCCACCCCGATAAAACAACAAGATGACCGGCCGGAATTAATAATAACTAAATAAATAAATAATAATAATATAATAATAATAATAATAATAATAATAATAATAAATAATAACTATTAATAGATAAATAATATAAAAAATAATAAAAAATAATAATAATAATAATAATAATAAGGAATAATAAATAATAATAATACATAACAATAACAATAACACATTAGCGTAATAATAAAAAAAATAATAATTAATAATATAATATAATAATATAATAAAATAATAATCGAATAATAATAATAATAATAATAATAATCAATAATAATAATACATAACTAATAATAATATATAATATAAGTAATAATAATTAATAATAATAATAAAATAATAATAATAATAATAATAATAATAAAAATAATAATAATAATAATAATAACAGAAATAATAATAATAATAATAATAATAATAATAATAATAATAATAATAATACATATTCGTTATATGGATTCCATTAATAAGTGAATGTAAGTAATAATAGCATAATAAATAATAATAATAATAATAAAGTTAATATATTTAATAATAAAAAAAGAAATAATAAAAAAAAATCTTTAAAAATAAAACCAATATTCTTTTAATGTTTTAATGTCCTAATATAATTCTTAAATTTCAAAGGGCCAAAGATCAAGGGCCCAAGGTCAAGGTTTCCCCTTGTGGTTTCTTCTCGCTTTGAATGTGTATCAAATCATAAATTCGGAAGAAGTCAAATAAAATGGTAAGCAAAGAAAAAGAAAAACTATTAGAAAAACTCTATGCAGAATAATGACTTGAAAATTTTAAACTTTAAATTATTTCAAATAGCGTAAGTGTTAGATTAAAATGTTTAATTATAGTATATTATAGTATATATATATTACTATATATATAATTATATATTATATATATATATATATATATATATATTATTATATATATTATATATTATATTATAGATATTATATATATATTATATATATATAATATATTATTATATTATATATAATATAGTTATAATATATATATAATAATATATAATATAATGTACATGTATTGGCGTACTGCGGTGAAAATTTCGTAGGTGGTTTCTGAAATTTTTTCATGTTTATGTTATTTTTAGCTTCAGAAACCAAATTTTTATTAGTAATATAAAATTTCGGAAAATTTTGGGTCTGTACCCAAATCCCCACCCATACCTTGACGCTCAATATAATATATATATATTATATACTATATATATATATATATATATATATATATATATATATATATATATATATATAATATATATTATACTATATATATATATATATATATATGTATATTATATAACTATATATATATATAATATATATATAATTTTATATACTATATATATTAATCAATATATATATATATAAGTATATATATTCATATATATAGATATATATATATGATACATATATATTTATAGATATCTAATTATATATATTTATTATAATACTATACTCTAAATTATACTAACTCTATTCAATAGATTAGCCGTCGTAATATATAAGACATATACCTATCTTTATCAGATGCGACTCTAACTATAATAACTATATACTATATACTATACTATAATATAAAAGGCCAAGTACATTTCTTTTAATTACATTTTGTCTTCAACTTAATGCGTCTGAAGGAGGATCTCGTACAGATCGAAAGCTCACGCTCCTAAACATTTATGAAGACCATTCATACTAGTGTATATTACGATAAATTTTAACTTAACTTTGAGTTTCTTAATTTACTTCTAGGCCTTTTATATATTACTCTTACCCAAGCTCAGCTTGTCTTTAAAGCTCGCATCTTTCTAATATATAATATATATATATAATATATATATATATCAATATATATACATACGATATATATCTATATCTATTATATATATATATATATATTACCTTATATTATATCACTACTGTATATATATATAACCAAATTGGATTTAAGAATTAGGTTGAACGGTTACAGTCAGCGATATATATTTGAATTAAATTACGTCTATATTTGAAATCAGCGAAAAAAAAAACAACTTAAATGAGTTCAAAAGTCGGAATTCCGGTATACCTCTACTATATATATATAAATACTAGTATGATATATATACTATATAGTATAGTATAGTATATATAATATAAATTATACTACTATATATATATATACTATACTAGTATACTATATTAACTAATAAACTAATCTTCTGTATTTCAATTATAATCTCAGGCTTCATGTATATTATATGATATACTAGTTAGTAATATATTCATCTATATATTTTTATTTACATTAATGCAAAAAACCACCATAAAAACTTCGCTTAGATATTTTTCTCTACTTTCCCTATCTTTAATTCCTTGATTGTTAATTATATCCTCGAAATCTTTGAAATACTTATTGATGCAGAAAAAAAAGCATTGTTCTTCTCATCTGTTTAGTGTAGAAACGAACTTTTCTTCCCGCGTCAAAATTACATTACTGCTTCGGAAAGCTTCTCTGGCGGTATTCCGATTAAAACGACTTTCAATACCCTTCTTGATGAATAAAGTTGTAATGTATGAAGACAATTGGCATATTTTTCCTTACTGCCGAATCTGCAATACAATCACCAACACTATCCCGCTAGAACTATGAAAGACAGTATGATTTTGTATTTCATAATAGCTTTCTATTTCCTTACAATTTCTTTCCCGTTAAATCTCCCTTAAATCGTTCCATGAAATCTCTCTTATCATCTTAACATATTACTTGTCCCTTCATTCACGGTTTTCTCTACATACACATTACTCTCTTCTGTGGTTTAAGATAATAACTTAATATTTCTAGTCGCTATAGCAGATCTCAGATCAACATTGATTGTGTGATAGTTCGATGGTACTTGTAAGGCTTATTCGCAAAGGGTTCTACTTGAAGACAGCGAATTCGTTGAGTCGACCGATATCGATACTGTGTTTACTTCCTCTAAAGCTGGACTTCATGCATATTTCTATCTATATTAGTTCTTTATTGCCTATCTTTTAACCTCCATCTTTAATACTATTTTTGAGAGCTCTATAATTAACGGAGTTCAACTTGAAGGGATGAATATTCAATCTTATATCGTGGGCCCATAACCACGAATGTGCAAACAAATAAATAACTATATCTTAAACATAATAAAATCTTATCATAAATACATTATAAATCTGACCTCTTTCAAACGCTATACGTCAAGGCCTGCATCTCCATAAAATCGTTTTCTATCCTTCAGACCATCTGCTCATTCTCATTCTTCTATCGCAAAAGCACAAATAAAGTTAAGTTGTTACACAGGACACTGTGTTTACTAAACCTGATTATATAGAAATAGTCTCTCTTAAACGCAACCTAGGCATTACAAGCGACGTTTGAATATCACAGTAGCCTTACGCGCCTCCATTTTTCGAACATGAGTCTTTAAGACCTATTTCTACACTGCGGTAGTCCATAAATCTTACTGAATTCTAATACCAAAATTTACTCAATCAAGCGAAACTCGCCACTGATCGTTTTGCATACTTTTAGTTCAGTAGTGCTACTCATCAGATGTCAGTGAGATATCAGCCACATAGCGCTGCTTACAGTAAATGGTAGTAGTCCAGCACATTAAATCAGTATATCTCAAAGTGATGGAACCCATCTTAGAATGAGGTAGATAATTCTTACAATTGTTTAATCGACCGACTATCTCCTTCTGACATACAAGCTACTCTGATTTTACTAACATATAGTAAGTAATATATGTAGATAAAAAAACTACTCCTAGTAGATATATAATATATAATCTCTATTATCTGATAATTATATCTTCATCTAAATTGATTGACCCACACAGACATTCGAACGGGGACTATCGTGACTGGAGCTGTTCTGGTAGGCTATTCAGGTAGAAACCTCATTTTGCTATTTGAGGAATGTAGTTTAGTAGGTAGTTAGATTTTACTTGATCATTTTGATTGATGGTTTTAAATTAAAATGCTTGACTCTTTCGTTCTTTTTATGACTGGAAATGTAGGTTTTTAAGAGTAGTTTCATAAAAATTTTTTCTTTGTTTATTTTTTAGAGGTTTAAGGTATACCAAATTGAAACATAAAGGTTTATAATTTGTTGTTTAATCAAAACCTATATTTGCAAGAGAAATGAGCTCCCTCATGAGCATTGTTTTCAGGAAATATATTTTAAAATTTTTGCTAAGTTGTCAATAATGTATGTAAGTTTATAATTTTTTTTTTTTTGTGATTGAATAAAAAAAAATTACAATGTAATTAATTTTACTATTACACTCTTACGTATTTATATATAATATATATTATATAATATATATATATATATTATATATACTATATATACGCATTATAATATAATTATATATATGATATATAGTAAATATATATATCTATATATATCTATACGATATTATATATTATATAATATTTAATAGTATATGGGTCTATCCATTTTTTGCATGTACCAAAATAATGGAAGTTAGCCGCTCGATAAGTTTTTGAAAACTTTTATATTTGCATGGCGTTAATGTATGCCCTGGAAAGGTTCAAAAACCACCATTCGTTTTTTGTAGATTTCCTCTGGTTGTAACAGGGTGAGGCAAAATGTTTGCCCAGGTGGAGCAAAATTTATTACTTAATATAGAGGAAACATTTTAAGTCATATCTCAATATTGGTAATTCCTTATACCAAATTCCATAGAGAGTGATTTGTTACCGGGAACTTTAAGTCATTCCTGAATGGACTTATGGGTTTTTTGGAAAATAATAATTTTCCATGAAAAATGAATCCGAAAAATTGTGTTGAAAATCGAAGAAATTTCCATTTTCGTGGTGTATTATTGAAAAGAAGATAATAATTAACGAATAAAATTTTGTAGTGAGTGACTAGTGATCTGGGACGATTAACATCGTCATTCGTCATTTCGGCAAAAATCGGCATATATATTTTTTTAACATCGTCATCGTCATCGTCAATCTTTGTTGGTAATTTTCGCCGATTCTTTTGCCGATTAATTGAAGCAAATATTCAAAAAGGTGTGTTTTATTATATGTTCGCCACGGACGTAGAGAATAATAATAATATTAAATAATAATTAATAATAAGTAATCAATAATAATAATAATTTTATATATATATTATATATATATAGTATAATATATATTATATAATATATATAATATATAATATATAGTATATTTGTGATATAATATAGTACATTATGGAATATATTTATTATATTGCTTATATGATATAATATTATAATATATATTATATGATATATATATAATCTTGCCTTACTGTATGTAGACATTCCAGTGGCCTAAATGGGGTTCGCGCTTTCTGTATGCGTGTCACTATCCACAACGTCATCTCCAGACAACATATATTATACATCATTACTTATATTGCCCACACCCCTCTTCTAGACAACCTCTTACAGACATCCATCCTTATAACCCATAACGTGTAGGAGAAAAACTTGCCCACATCAGTATGTCTGCCTTGTCGTAGAGAGGCGACTAAAGTTATCTTCGAGCCTAAGGGACGGTGGTACGTTAGGTTGGCTGCCCACTACCGACTTATCTTTGCCAGCGAATGCTAAAACTCCTCGCATGCCCCGAAAGGTCGTGCATCGCAGTAAGCGCCCCTTCTATGCCTGCGGCGAAAACGTACTTGAATCGGTATCTGTATATGGAAATGTCAGAGGAATAAATGTGAGGAGAAGAGGAGAGGTGATGGGTGTATTAGAAAGGGCAAATTTGATTTGCTCGTGGTGACTGAAACAAAGATGAAAGGAATACATACTTTTAATATGAGTGGTGTGGTGTGTAATGTGTTTGTGTTGCTGTGGAAAGAATGAAGGGGAATACGAAAAGGATTGCAATCTGATGGTGGAGTTGTGGTAGAAGCCTATGGTAGATCCTTGTTGTGTGAATACTATATGTATATATGTTATATATATATATATCGGAGGAAGCGGTAAGATTATCTCTTATTAGTCACATGGGGTTTTAAGGATTATCCCGCTGCACTTAGATGCTCAGTGATATCGCCTTTTTTAGTCACTTTTTCACGCTTTTGTTAAGTGGTATGTCCATCTGCATTCTTTCATACATTTTTTTACAGTTGTCACCACTAATCAAGGGCACAGCCCTATTCAAAAATGGGGTGTTATACTCATCAAAAGTGTCACAATCTAACGCAAATTTGGCAGATGATCACAGATACAAGATTTAAAGTGAGGGAAATTAAATAGTCATGAAACACAGAAAATGAAAAAGAATTAGATAGAACAGAATTGATTGGAAAGAAGGAACCAAGCATCATATCGAACAAGCCTGGATTTACTAAAAATCAACACAAATCTCATGTGCAGAGACAGCACCCATCTTGCTACAAGGGCGTCGTAAAGGTACTGGCACGCGAGTGGTAAGTTCCCTCAAGCACTTGCTGCTGTGGTACCTATAGAAAAGAAATAAAGCTCCAACATTGCTCTCGAAAGATAGTAGTTCAAGTGAATTAGAAAGTACAGAACAGGTTATAAGCCTTTTGGCCTTTGACTCGGCCTTATCTAAAATCCGGGTGAAACAAGAGCCCCCGCCCCCCATCAGATATGAGAGCAGTGCTCCATACAAAGACGGATGAGACCCTTGTATAGCTGAAGTAACTGAGAATAGGAAAAATGGTCTCGCATTCTAAACAGAACTCCCAGTTTCACATTGTGATATGAGTTTTCCCAAGACAATTTTTTGTTTATGATAAGGACAAGGATGTTTATATTGTCAGCAGGAGATAGGAGAGAACCATCGAAAGAGATAGGAAAGTTAGAAGGTGTCTTAGAGAGGGAGATTTGAAGAAGTTGGGTTTTTAAAGAGTTTAATTTAACAAGGTTGTGATGACACTACCGGGAAATTCTATTCAGATCAGCGAGAATAGAATCGGAAAAATTAAGAATAGAGGCAATTCTAGAAGTAAACGAGGGAGCAGATTTAAAATGAGTTGAAGAATGAAGGGTCGAGTCATTGACATATGAGTGGATAGAGTGAGATGTGCAGGTGACATCATTAATGAAAAGTAGGAATATAGATAAGACAGAACCCTCAGGAACACCACTATTGACTGGAAAAGAAGAAATTGCCCCATCAACAGCAGCCGATATTGAACGATTTGAAAGAAAGCTAGACATAAGTAAATAAAGAGAAGGAAGAAACCAAAAGAAGCAGAGCTTGGAAAGTAGTGACGCGTGCCATACCATATCAAATGATTTGGACATGTCAAACGCCACCACACAAGTTACCCCGTAGTTCCTTAGAGTGGAAACTATAAATCGGTTAGATAGGAAAGCATTTCACCAGTAAATCTCGAGCGCCGAAAGAGTTACTGGTGATCGTAAATAAGGGAAATAGATTCCAGACGATCTAAGAAATGAGAATTGAGAAGGGTTTCAAAGATTTTTGATAGAATACAAGTAGGGTAATAACTAGAAGTATTAGATCGGCTACCTTTCTTTGGAATAGGTTGAACATATGCCCGCTTCCAACACCAAGGGAAAGTGATAGTATTGAGGTGAAGAGAAAATAGTTAAAAGAGGGCGGTGCCAGCACGGAGATACACTCCCTCAAAAGTCGGGGAGGAATGAAATCCATGCCGCCCTTCTTCCTAACGTTCATATATTTCAGGAGCCTATGCACCCGATCAAAAATAATCACAGACAAAGACATAGAACACCTGAGACTAGAAAGAGAAGGATGTGGATTTCTGGAGTCGTCCAGTGTTGAGTTAGAGTAAAACAGGAGACCAAAAGATTGGCTTTTTCAAGAGAAGCATTAGCATGAGAACAATAAAGATTTGTCAGTTGGAGAACCAAGGTGGTCAGTGCATTTTCGTTTAATGAAAGTCCGCTTTCCTCGTCAAATCCTGCAAGGATTTCGAACTGAATAAAAATTAGCGAGAGTGATAGGAGAACGAGAATTTTTCCACTCCCGATACGCACTGTCTATAGCTAAGTGGCCAGAGAACAAACAGAATCAAACCATAGATTTGAGGAGAGAAAGATTTAGTCGAAGAAGGAATGAACCTGGTAATCCCATCAAAGATTTCAGCTCCCAGCGTTAACCGTAAAAATAAAATTTTAAAATGACTCAAAATAATAAAACCTCAGTGAAGCAAAAGTAGACAGACCTTCATCAAACTCTCCTAAATCATCAAATAAGAGTTGATGACCTAAGGGTAGGGTTGATGCTGTCCAAGAATTGCTCGCCTATTCTGATACACGCTGTTCATTCTTTATTAGTTTCTGCAACCTTCGTTTTCTTCTTAATAATTTACAGTTTTTAGCATCACCCCTCTTTTTCTAAACCTCATTTCTTCTTCTTATTATATATATATATATATATATATATATATATATATATATATATATATATATATATATATATATATATATATATATATATATATACTATATATATATATATATATATATATATGTATATGAATAATAATATATATATATATATATATAATAATATATATATATATATACTATGTAACAATAACCAACAACAACAATATATATATATATTTTTATATATATATGCTAATATATTATATATACATATACAACGTATATATATATAATAATATATATATACGTATAATAACATATATATATATAAATAATAATATATAATATACGCCATATATATATAATAACACTATATAATATCATATATATATATCTTTATATATATGCATATAGCAATATAACTAATATATATATATCTATGCTGTAACTAGTAATAGCCATATAATAATAATATATGCGTATATATATATATGTATATGTTTATATATAACAATATAATATGCTAATATACTATATATATATATCTCTTATGCTATATATGTAATATAATATATATGTATATATATGTATAGCCTTAATAATAATAATATATATATGCAACAACAACAATATGTATATATGTATATGTAGCTGAAAACAATAACAATAATATGTAACCTTAGCCAGTAACCAACAACAATATGTAGCAGCAGCCAGCAGCAACAGCTGCTCTTAATAACCAACAACAGCTAGCCAATAACTGCTGCTGTACTGTATATATAATAACAACATGTGACAGCAATAACAATATATGGCAACCAGCAATATAATAACCAACAATAATAGCCAATAATATATCTTCATATATGTAATATGTATAATAACCTCTCCAATATAGCCTTTGCTATGCTGCTGCTGCTGCTGCTGCTGTATATAATAACTTAATATATATATATATATAACTATAACTGCTATATATAATAATTTCAATAATATAAAAAAATAGTTTTAGTATCAAAATTAAATAATTTATAAATTCGACTTTAAAATAAAAATATTACTTTACCGCAGATCTGGAATACATTGTGTTTTTTGCTCGGTGGAAAAGCGCTTCGCTTCTATTGCATTGATTCAGGTTCATTACTAACTCGGGAGTAAAAATTCCAGACTCGCCGTTTAGAAAGAGAATGAGGTGCGAGTGCGTATGACGCCACGCAGATTTGGAAGGAATTATTTGAGCAACGCCAAAGGATATTGGTATCTGCAATTGCTAACCTGCGATCATCAAAAATTACTTTAACAGAGATCAAACAAATTACTCTTATTTTTAACCCTCATTTTAAGCTTGCATAAGTTTGTCACGGCAATCTTGTAGCAAGTTTGTCCGCTGTCAACTATCAGGTTTGACAAATGTAAAACAAGTTTGCATTTTTATAGCGGCAAACTTGCTGCACGTTTGAAGCACATTTAAAATGCTATCTAGGAGTTGGATAGTACCGACTCTAAGAAGCTAGTATCCATTTTTTATAAGGATTTTGCCCTTTTTCAGTTACAAACTAAATAGTCAATGTATTTTTAAAAATTATTATTTGTGGTAGAAAAGCAAAATTCTCTACCCTTAACCCATTATGATTTTGTAATATCTAAATCAAATATAAATCGTGTGTCGTGTCCAGTCATACGAAGTTGGTAAATTTTAACAAGAAAATATGTTACCTGATTTTACACGTGGAGTACATGAGAAAATGAGTTTATCATTTTAATTATGTGTTCAGAGAGCTTATCAGAAAAACGACGAGACTATAGAAAGATAATATATATGAATCCTCCTCAAGAAGATAAAGAGAGTTCAAGGAACAGTAACTGTTATATTAGCAACAATGCAAGGAGAATGACGGTTCTATACGAGTGATTTTTTGACAATTATATAATTTTTAAGCAAATTTTGGACGGTTCTATTCACACTAGTGAATAGAACCGTCCAAAATTTGCTTAAAAATTATATAATTGTCAAAAAAATCACTCGTATAGAGTGCAATAGAGTGTGTAAAGAAGTTTAATTAGGGTCTCATAACATTAAACCTCTTAGAAGTTGTTTATCATTGTGAGTTTTCCATGGAAGATCACGAGAAAAACAAAATTCAAGAATGTTAATTAAAGTCCTGGGTTTGAGTTGTTTTTTTTTTTTTTTTTTTGAAATTTTTGGGATTATGTCGATATTTTAATGGAGAAATTGAGTTCCTGCGGCAAGAATACAGCCGTGTTTTCTCTACCGCACTTAGAAAACGAGAGAAATCAAAGGTCAGCTTATCCAAGGGCACACCTACCTTAAGCAGAGTTTGATACAATAAGATAGTCCAGGTTGAGCTTTAAGTGGGTCCGCGGAAAGTAAGTAAGGGTTCGTTGCCCAAGAAAACGTAGGTGCCTAGCCATTTCAGGGATTACGATCTTGCGATTTGTTTAGAAAAGTGCCCTAACAAGAAAGTTCAGAAGCGAGTAGTTAAAGAGAATAGGATATAAAATGAAAAAATATATGAATTATTGAAAGAAAAGAGGTAATATATTTCACGGAAAAGAAGCAAAAAGTGACACCAATCTATTAGAACTTTTGTTATAGCGTAAAAGGTATTCACGGACAAAGAGCAGATAAATACTATGAGCCTTGCCTAAAATTCAGCATCTGACAAAATTAGAATAGAACGAGACGTAAGCAAGATTCATATATATCGCAACGAGAGATTTCAAAACGATTGAAACCAGAAACCACAAAGATAGTGTTCGCCGTACAGCAGAATCAACTTCCCCTAAATCCCTCAGAGCAAGTGACCCCGAGAGTAAAAGACACTCAAGCTTTAGCTGGAATCTTGCGGAAAATAAAAATACCTTGTGTGGGGAACAAATACCACAAATGACTGCCAACAAGATAATTAATATAGGTATACATACATATATAATATAAGGATAATCATGGAGTATTATATTATATTATATATAAATCAGCTGATTTAGTGGTATATATATAATTGTATTAATATTAATGATATATAACATATATAGGCAGCAAATATACGATTAAATAATCAAATACTCATGATAATAGAATAGTCATTGATATACGCATAATAATAAAAAGAATATAACCTACCTCAAAACGAGCTAATAAGTACTCACTCACTACATATATAGTATCTTACTATATAATAATAATAGGGAACCAAACCAAAATGTGAGAACATTGTCTGGGCACATGAACAACTATAATATAACGCTCATAATAAAATATAATAAAACCATATAATATGAAAAAAAGATAAAATATCATATATATATATATACTAATATTATAAATATAATAAAGATAAGTATACTAAAAAAGAAACTATCATGTATAGGTAAATAAATAAAGACTCAACAAACTAGAACATAGCTCACCTCTCACTCACTATATATAAGTAGACGTAATACACATTAGTACATAGATATTCCAATATATATGGGTATAGGGGTATATAGATGAGTGATAGGTACATCGTGTAGATCAAAAATATATACATTCACATCATATTAAGGGCTAATAGAGTACATATATATATATATTGTTGAATTTTTTAAATAAAAAACTCCCTATAATCTAGAAAAATTACTTATATAGTACATAATATACGGAGTAGTATGTTAACAAATAACAGGAACCACGATCAATAACCACTCATAGTGATAGTAAAAATAATCCTCTAGACTACTAGCTCCTGGATACATGATGTGACGACAAAATCATCAAATATAATAATTTGTAAACACTTGAATATAAATTTCAATGTATCAACTGTACTCTATGCTACAGATCTTAGACAACTGCGAGCCCGAGCAAGAATGAATCGGTTCAGCCCAGTAAAATCGAAAATGAAATTGGAGCTCCATGGATAAACACCTCGTTCTGATTCCTCGCACGCCATATACCTTCAGTCAAAGCATTAAGACCCGGAGTATACCGAATATATTCAAGAAACCGACTCAGCAAGCGAAAAAAAGAATACGTACAACTCAGGAGTCCATACCATTACAAGAGCACCCAAATACACTGCCCCAGAGACAAAGAACGAAGCGGGCACAACTTCAGGAAAAGGCTGCGATTGAAAGAGTATCTCAGATCCAACAAAATTTTCGCGCACCTAAACCCGACGAAGATACACGAGGGCAAGAGTGGAAAACAACGCCCGCTGCGAAAAGCGGTGTGGCCAAAAACTACGTATTCGCGCTTAACGAAAGACGAGAAGATATACTACAAACCAGAACGGACTTTTATTACTATTACACCCTATCCTTTGCATGATGCCTATGTTCTCCCTTGCCAAGGTGAGATAAAAAACAATCATCAAGAATGGAAATTATAACTATGGCAGTCCCCCATAAAAATAAAAAATACCATAGTGCTGGTAGAGGCAGTGAACAATTGGCTCAGTTGAAAAGATACACCCAACATCTTAGACAAGCAAGTACCCTAGGATATAATTGAATGGTCCGACCCCGGAGAAGAACAACCCACAACTTCGAGAATCAACAGAAAACAGCCGGGAGGCAGATAGATCAAAAAAAAACAAAAACTGAAAGAAAATAAGAGGAAATAAAACATACGGCCAAATTAAGGTAAAAAAATGACAAATATATATAATATCTCCATCAACCGATCAAACAACTCAGTACAAACATGACCTCCAAGAACAGAAACGAAACATTTCGCAGATACTAGGACCACCCTTCCAATTTTACGATTATCAAGTAATGATTAGATGATCCCATCTTATATTCAAGCAACTCTCCACAGTTGCGAGGAATATCATTCGTATAGATGGCATAACAACATTCTATAACACCCACAAAAGGTATTGACAGATTTCAAGTTCATGGCATTTCATTAAAGTTTGGAATATCAGATAGAGGGGCAAGAAAAACTCAACTTATTGAATCCTCCACCTCCGAATCTACGCTGCCAATGTCACAATTATTTTCGACCAGCTTCTAAATGAGTCTGGCGGAGCCTTAAATACAGCGAACTGATTGTATTCGTAATGAAAGAAATAATTTCTTCCCAAATACAAGGAACCTAAATATTCAGACAAATCTCTTGAACCAAAACAAAAAACTACCCAAGATATAAAACATTGAACGCACGCAGACTTATAACATAACAAGGATACCAAGGAAATAATTCTCTATCCAAGATCAATTTCTCTTACCAAAAAGTATATGCGCATTATCGCGGCCGGACAAATATCAGTATTAGAACGCAACAATGAATACCAGGCCCCTACCGAAACATATTCGATATCCCTATCATACGAAGTTCTCACGCACCCTCCGGACTTATTCATGAAACTCTCACCTACAAGTCTCCAACTATGAAACCAAGCAGGAGAAATGATTTCAAAATAGGACACGCGAGCCGTAAACTTACACACAACTTCGCCCGCACGAATAATCAATAGTGCAAGCCAACCAGAGCAGAGACTAGTTCTCTCTAACCGTAAGCTGGCACACTTTGAAAACTAAAGACGGAAAAAAACCAGGTCACGCACATTAGGGATCAGAATCGCGATGGATCAAACGATTCAGAAAATCCCGTATTCTAACTGCGAGAAAAAAACCGACCCAACGACAACCCACCCCTAAAAAAAAAAAAATATAACTGGACCTTTATCATTGGATATTTAACGGGAGATAGCGAATCAGAATGTTGAGGCCTAAATTAAACTTAGTTGGGAAATAGATTCAATATATGTTATCATATCAAATTAATAATTAATTAATGTTATTAACATTTTTGTACCTTTTATTGCATATTAAAAAGTTGTCTACAGTACGAATATAAATCTAATCGAGAAAATAATAAAACCGATTAATGATCAATAAAAATAGCAATTATGCCTTTTTTTTAAAAGTTCAATTTCTCAATATATGTAACATTATGTGTAATATATGAATATATGTAGATTCAATAAAAAAATACTAAATGTAAATATAATAATAAGGTTTACGTTTCGGAGAAATTATTATAATAAAAAGGCCTCGTGTTTTATACTTAAATATTTTAAATTTTGCATGTATAATAACTAATTTTTGCCTTATACAAAATTGTATGGTATATAGATAAAATCATACTGTATGTCTTTCGGAGCATACATTGAAATAAGGTTCTGCATTTGAAAGATACATGTTAACGTATTATGTAATTTAGTAAGAGTTATTAGTTTTATAATACCCACAATTGGAAAAAAATGTTATTAATTAGAATATTTGAAGATTGAAAGGCGCGATTTGTACAAATGACCCAAATAAATAATGTATACAGTAATTGAAAATAGAGAAGGTAAAAATTTTATGTAAAGTAATCTTTCGAAAAAAATATATATAATATTATAACATACTTTCTCACACCGTGTTTAGCGCAGGAAAGAGATGTAGCATCCACATTAATAACTAGTTGTAAAAAATTTTAAATTTATGCTTACGTAACTTATGCATTAAAATATAAATTCTATCAAAAAAAGTTTAAGACATTTTTCGGTCAAAAGATATAAAAAAAAGTGAAATATATAATAATAACCCGCTTCTGTTGAGATTAATAACATTCAGTCAGATTTAAAGGCAATTAGTAAAGAAAATGCCATAGAAAAGAAAATCAGAAATCATACTCAAAGGAATACTCTCTCACAAGAAAATCCTCCACAGTAGAGCAAGAGCGAGAAAAACTTCAAGGAAAAGGGCGATGCGGACTTGAATTATCGATCAGCAATGATTTTCGCCAACTAAAACGGAAAAGTTACAGAAGGGCAATTAATGGAAGAACACGCTAAAGAATGGAAAAAAGGATCATGTATGTCTACCAAATTCGACCTAGAGCAGAAGGAAGAGATGAGTATCTACAACAGAGAAGGGATACTTTTGGGAGGAATGATACTTATAGATTATAGCTATTCGGATTGCATAGTAATTATACTTGATGAGTGTTGATAAAAACAGATAATTTCAAAAATAATGGACCTCTTCTAAATTAACGCATATCACTCTTTATGGGTGACGTGTGCTATAAAAGAGAAACCACACAAGAATCTAGCAAGACCTGAGTTAACACCTATATGATATATGAATATATATAGTAATAATGAAATATTAAATTTGAAGAGATAGATAGTACACATAGATAAGATAGAATAGATATAATATGATATATATATTAGATATAATAGAAGGAAGAGATATAGATATATAGATAGATAAGAGTTATATAGATAGATATATATAATGATAATTAGATAGATTAAAGTATATATAGAGAGAAAAAAAGGTAATAGATAAAGAAAGAGACGACGAGATAGAGTAAGATATAGTTAATTATATATGTATAGAATATAGAAGGTGTATTAAATATATATAAGTAATATAATATAATATATATAATAAATATAAGATAGATATATAAGATAGTATACATATATTATGTGATAAGATATATAATAGATGATAATATATAATAAAAATAATAGAAGAGAGTAGTAAATAAAGAATAATTAAATATAGATAATAAGGAAAATATAGATAATTTAGATAAACAGAAAGAAAGATGCGAAGATAGATGATAAGAAGAGTAATAAATAAATATATATATATACTGTTTTACGAATAAAACAGGGGTAGATTTATAAAGTATAGATATATAATAATAAATAATATATAACATAATATAAATATAGTAAATATATATTTATAAATATTAGATATATATATACATGAAAGTAGTAATAATATATAGGATAACATATATATTAATAAAGAGATATATATATATATCAGATATATAGTAATTCTAACAATAGATAATAGAAATATTAGAAAATATAAAAAGATAGAAAATAGAAGTGAATGGTATATTAGAGCAGTAATATATATAATAAAGAATGAAATGAATTAAGGATATATATGAACTAATATATATATATAAGTATATATATAATATGATAATAGTAAGATATAGAAGATATAAAGTAGAGAAAGAGTTAGAGTATTATATAGTATAATAGATGAATAATATATAAGAATAGGAATGTATATAAGGAGAGAATAGAATAGATGATAGATAAGATAATAGAGAGAGAGAAGAAAGATATAAGAGATATATATATATTAGGAGATAGATGATAGTAATATATATATAAAGAATATATATATAGGTAGACGTAGAAAGAAAATCTAGATATTTCCAAATTTAGTAGTATAGAAAAAAGAATAGTAGATAATACATAGTTTAGTATATATATAATGATAGAGTAATAGATATATAGATATAATATATAATATATAGTAAGTAAGAAGTGCAAAAGACTCAGTAAGATAAAAAAAAGTAATAATAGAATATATAGGTAATAATGCAGAGATATAATAATAAATAGAGATATAAAGAAGAAGTATTATATATAATTATAATGAGAGAGAGATATAATATATATATATTAATAGATATGATATAGAAGATATATAAAAGATAGTAGAAGAATGATTAGTAAAAGATATATATAGATATATATAAGTTTATAGAGAATGAATAAGGATATATATATAAATATAGTAAGATATATATATATAGATAATAGATAGATAATAGAGATATATATAGATAAGAGAAGTAAGATAAAGTAAGATAAACTATAGAGAGAGATATAAGAGATAGAGATATAAAGAAAAAAATAGTATATGAAATAATAACCTATAATAATCACGTACATAGTATATTAAAGTTATAAAATATTTGATAATAGTTAATAATATATATTAGATATTATATAATAAATATATATAAGATATATGAGATAAAAGATATAATGAAAGAATATAGATGGTAATATATATAAGATAGAGATTATGATAGAATAAGTAGAAATTTAATAATACTAATATATGTTAATGAAATATTCAATAGAAGTAATATAGATATATATATATTATATAGATAGGAAGAGAAGAATATAGAGATAGAGAGATATATAAGATAGTAAAGAGAGTACCTATATAGTAAAGAGATAGATAGATATATATGGAGATATATAGAATAATAATAAATATAGATAAGTATATATATATAAGATAAGATTATGAGAGATAATATAATATAATGAGTATAATATAGAGGAGATAAGAGTTTAAAATATAGTAATAATGAATTATATATTAATATATTATATATGAAAGTAATGAATAACATTACTCTAGAAATTAGAATATAGATAATAGTAATATAGATAATATATATATATATAAGTATATAGATAGATAGTATTAAGAGTCTGCACATTTTTATAAGAATAAATGATATATATATATAGAGAGTATAGTAAGAGTAATATATACCATAAGTATACGTATAATATAATATCATATAAAGTATATCAGATATAACCGAGATAATGAGATAATAGGGAACGATATAGAGATATATAAGTAATATAGTAAGAATAAATAGAATTAGAATATATATATTAATATATATTAATGTATTTAATATATAGAGTACTAGAGATATAGATTTAGTGATCTTCAAGAATAGAATAATAATATAGAGAGAAGAGAGATATATATAGGCAGAAGAAGATAGATGATATGAGGGAGTGTAATGATAATATAAGATATGATAAGTATAATATTATATTTATTAGATAAACTTGAAGGATATAAGATAAGAAGATAAGATAAGATATATATATATAAATAAAGATGAATATATATAAATATATATATAATGAGAGATAATTATTAGACTGATAGAGAATGAAAGATAATATATATGAGAGAATAATATATTAGTTATATATGAGTAAGTATATATATAATATATATGTATAATAAAGAGAGAATATGATAGAGAGAAGTAATATATAATGAATATATATAGATATATATATATAATGAATATGTATAAATATATGTATAGATATATAGATAGATAGATTAGTAATAAATAGTATATAGCATATATAAGATATATAATAGTAATAACTTATGTAATATTATATGATATAAGAGAAGTATACATAGAATATATATATAGATATGATAATGATAGTATATAATAAATTAATGAATAATATATAAGAAATAATATATAGAGAGAGAGAGAAGAGAGATATATTAATATATATTATATAATAGTAATATATATAATATGAGATAAGAATATATATAATTAATAAAATAGAGGTGACATAAGAAATAAGGTACGTACGTAACGGTATAATAGCTCAATAACACTAAGTAGTAGTACGTCACTCACTCTAAATAAAATATACGTAAAAATACTAGATATACTATATTAGATATATCTATATAGGAAATATAACTCAAACTGATAAAAACCAACATATAAGTCAGATTATATATATATATATATATATGGATATATTAGTATATACCCTATATATATAGTTCATACCCATTCTATTATATACAATACAATACTCCATATATATATATAATATCATAGTATATAGCTATCATAAAAGTTAGGAGCTCCTACTAAATAAAAACCAGTGAAATATTATAAATCAGTATAATACGGGATATATAACTAGCAGGCATGGATGGACGGAAGTGGGGTAAGGAAAAACAGGTGTGGCAAAGAGTAGTTCCAAAAAGTACAGTACCATGCGTCGGACACTTGCCAAGGTGCGGCGGGCTCAGAAAAGAAACTCCACCCAACGCGAGAAGGCCGAACCCCTAATAGAGACGAATTAAAACGAGATCATAACGAGATAGATGAGAAGAAGAGAACTTGAGACAGAAAATAGAGAAAAAGAGAAGGATCAAAAGAGAGATTAAATAAAAGCCAGATAGAGATAGTATATAGATAAAAGAAAGACAGATGAGAAAAGAGAGAGATGAGCGACAGACAAACATGACACGAAAGAACAACAAAGAAAAATACAGCAGAAGATAGACCAGAACTAATTACATAGCGGATAAAGAGAAAACGAAGAATTAAAGAGATAGATAATAGATAAAAGTTTATGATGAGAATCCAAAAGGGCTTAAAATTTAAGAGAGAGAAATATGACGAAAAAAACTATGGAAGAATGAATTATCGAGTAATTATAAATTTGAAGTTAGAATGATGAATAAAGAGAGAATGCAGATGAGCGGTAATAGTGGATACTACAAATGTAATTTGAGGCATATAAGCTGAGATTGATGTTGAATTGAGAACCAAGAATAAGAAAGAGAAGGAAGAAAGACAGAGAGAGAGAGAGATATATAAATAGTAAGAGATATATATATAATTCTTCAGAAGAGAAAGAGATACGAAGATAAGATAGACAACGAAGAAGTAGTAGAATACAGAAGATTAGAGAAGATGAAAGAGAGATAAAGAGATTAAAAGATGATGGATATATAATAATAATATATAATAGATATATATATATATATAGATAGCTATATGAATATATAGAGAGTATATTATAAGGTATAAGCATAAGTAGAGATGAAAATAATATAGATGAAGAGAATGATAGAAAATAGATAGAGAGAACATAAGATGAGATAATAGAGTAGATGAATATAAAAGAGATGATGGATAAAAAATAGAGAATACGTTAAGATATTATAATGAATAGATTTAGGAGGGTCATATAGAAATATGATAAATCTCGCTATCCTGTATGATGTAATAAATATAATGCATGGTAATCATTATGAGAATTAATATATATACTACATAAGAGATCACTATTCTGAGTAGATACTATGGAGGTGGTAAGAGAGGGAGAGGAGGAGATGAGTGAAAAGCAAGTAATTGTATGTTTAACTAAAATAGAAAAATGTATAAACATGTAAATGCTATGGAAAAATACGAAAAGATAATATATATAGATAGATGATATATAGATTAGAGATATATATAGAGAGAAGTATATATAATAAAATATAGAATAGTAAATTTTAGGTGAGAGATGAATGATAATATGAAAATATATATATATGATTAATATAAGAATAATGAAGTAATAGAAGAGGAAAAAAAAGTAGAGAAAGAATATATATATATATATATATTATATATATATATATATATAGTATATATAATATATATATATATGGTAGAAATAAGTAATATAAATATATAATATAATAATATATAAATATATGAAGATATATAGAATAAGATATAATATATGAAAAATAATATATATGAATATAAGATGTAGAATATATATATAGTAATAATAGAGTGTAATACATAGTAGTATAATGATATATATGATTGTCTAATAATGAAGGCTGCGACATGTTAGGAAATTGAGGTAAGATCACAAATTTTCGCTAACTAAACGATTATAGAGTTCAGAAGGCAATTGTAGGGAAACGAACGGCTGAGAAAAAGCTGATGGGAACGGAGAACGTTGTAACCCAATTACGCCTTACAGAAGAGAGGAAGTATATTATCGATAAGAAACGTAAGGAAGGAGACTTTATGTGTACTTTTATATACTGATCTATTGCAATGTATTTTACTTATGTGAATAAAAACATCATTTCAAAATATGGATATGTCTAAATTACCATCCTCTTAGATAATTAAGAGAGCTAGAGAGATTGTGAGACCTCATAAAGAAACGCACCATAAAGACTAAGCAATGCGACGTTAGCACCCGATATATATATATTAAAGAGGATAGTATATATATAGATATATGAGGATAGAGAAAGATGATAGATAGATAATAAGATATATGAGATAACATTATAAATATGAAAGAGATATTATATATAGAAGATATAAGATATATAGTATAAATATAGTAGTATCTTATAGCAAGGCAATAGAGGATGATATGATATAATATAGATAATAAGAGAAGATATATATAGATATAGTATGAAATATCATAAAGAAGATATATATATAATAATTCTGATGAAAGTATATATAATATATAGATAGATTAAAGATATAATATAGTAGTAGATTAATATAATATATATAGCAGATATAGATAATAGATATTATGTGAATTGAGTTGAGGATAAGAATATAAGAGATAGATATAGATAGTAACGTAATATATAGGTAGATACAGTTTAGTAGATAAAAAGAGAAGAATATATATAAGATATATAATGTAGATATAGTATATATATAAGATATATAATAATAGAATATATATAGTAATATATATGAATAAGTAGATATAAATAGTAATAGATATAGAATAATAGAGAGAGAGAAGAAAATTAAGATAATTAAGAGAATATATATATAATAGAAGAATATAATATATTGATCATAGTATATAATATAATATAGAGGATATATGAGATAGAGATGTAATATTATAGATATAATTTAATAGAATAGAGAGAATAGTAAGTAAGAATATGAGATAAGATAATAATATGAATATATATATATAGTGAGTAAATAATATAGATATTAGTAGAATATATATATATTATAGATGAAATATATAAGAAATGAAGAGTAGAGTATTATATATATGATAGGTAGATATGAATTGAAATGAGCGGATGTAAGATATAAGTAATATATATAAAGAAGAAATATAAATATGGAAGAATATGAAGAAGAAATATGAAAGGAAGAAATATATCTTCAATATGCGTATGATTATATATAGATATATATAGAGTATAGTAGATAAGGAGATAGGATATATATAAATATATAGAGTATATTAAATATATAAATAAAGATAGAATAATATATATATATAGATAAGTAATATATATAATGTAAATAATAGATATATATATTATATGATAATATAGTAATTAATTATATACATATTATAGATGAGTATAAAAGATATGAAAATAAATAGGTAAAATGATATAATAGAGATATATGAATATATAGTATATATATAATGAATATAAAGAAAAGATATATATAGATATACTATTATCAATATAGATATAATAATATATATATTGTAAGATATAGTATAATATAAAAAAAATATAAGATACATAGCTTAAGATGAGAAGATAAGAGAAAGAGAAAGAAAGAGAGAAAGATGAATTATAATATTAGGAATGAAGATAAAATGGATAGGTAATATATATATATAAGTTAATAAGTAATAAAAAGTATAGAGTAATATATAATATAATAATATAGGATTAATGTTACAATATGAAGGAGTAATAGAAAATATATAGGGTAATAATATAATATAATATATATATAATATTATAGATAAGATATATAAAAATAATATACGAGATATTAATGATAGAGTATAATATAAATATATAATTATATAGATAGTATTAATATAAGAGATAGATAGAGAAGTAGATATAAATATATAATAATATATATATATATATATAATATTGATGAAGCCGTTTCGAATATGAAGTTATATATATAAGATATATATGATAATAAATATAGAGAGAGAGATATATATATATATAGTTAGATATGATATAGTATATATATATGATATATTATAGAGAATCCATAGATATTAATAGATAAAATTAGGAATGTAATTGATATTATAGATAGATATATAATATAGTAATATATAGATATTATAATTATATAATTTATAATATAGTATATATATTTATAATTATAAATAGATATATAGTAATATATGATATAGATAATATATAGATAATTAGATATAATATAGGAAGTATATTATATATAGATAGTAAGTAATAGAGATATATATAAGATTAGATGAATAGATAGAAAGATAGATGAATAGATAGGATAGATAGATAGAGAGATAGAATATATATATATATATAACATATATATTATAATAATATATAATATTAATGAGATAATATAAAAGATAAGATATAATTTTATATGAAATTAGATATATGTATATAGAATAAAATATATAAATAGTAATGAATATAATATAATGAAGATATAATATATTAGAATATATAGGTAGATTATATATATATATGAATATGAGTATTTATATATTAGTAATAATATAGGAATATAGAGATAAGAATAAATATAGAAATGAGAGTAATGATGAAATGAATATAAATAAATATAGTAGATATATATATATATAAATTAATAGTATTATATTAATATATATATATATATATTAAAATAATACAGAGATGAGATATGATGAAGATATGATATATATATAAAGAAATATAAGTAATTATTATATATTATAATAAATAGATTATATATGATATATAAAGATATATAATATATTAAGTATAATATATTATATATATAGTGATAATTGTATGTAGTCCCTGAGATACTGTATATATATTATGATAATGAGTACATATTCACTAGTAGATTAAGAGGTAAGTGAGCTAATTAATAACCAGATGCCGAAGACAGACCAAAAGATCAGGACCGCATTGATATGTTGATAAAGTAAAGAGGTTAGGAGTAGGGATTGAGCACGGGTGAGGTAAGTACATATAGGTCACGGTGTATAAAACAGATACACGCGACAATCGATAATGACTAGATTATACGGACATTAATCACTCTTATCTTAGTTCTAGTATAAGTGCCGCGAAGCTGTACAGGTTACAGGAATGGTAATAAGGATATAAGATGATTTGACATAGAAATTATAGGAGGAGTTTAGTTGGGTAATGTAGTAGGAGGTATTATATATAAGCTAATATACTATACAGTGTATATAGGGAAATATATATTTATATATATGCAGAGCGTGCAGAATGCTAATACGGAGTCACGAGGCCCGTAGTGAGTATAATAGTAATAGCGATGAGGTGAAGAGTGAGTAGTTTACCTTAGTGGGAAGTGGGAAGGTATACTGAGCATGATTAGGGGAAGTTCTCAGTAGAATTGAGTATATAGAGGTGATGATTATATATAAGACTAGAGTTCAATAGTAGGTAATAATGAACACGGAATGGTAGAGAAAGTGTGAGAAGGGCGGAAGATATTGGCCGGGAAACGGGGATGGAGGAGAGGAGGAAAAGGAGGAGAATAGGTGGTGGCCAAGTAAGGCAGAGCAGCGAAAAGTTATGGATGTAAGGAGGTTATATCATTCAGTAGGTTTCATAAGAGGTGAAAGAGGCGATAGCCGTGAGAGTAGCTTTAGAGTTAAGGGTTGTAGTAAATGTACGCAATAATGAGCCTAAGTAGAGAACCAGGGGAGTGAAGAGGGGAAAAAATAACAGCCGAGTGCATAGTAGTGAATATTCTAGTTCTCAGTAAGGTCACCATGACTGTAAGGTACGTAGTGAATGAGACAACAGCTGGGTATATATATATAAGTGGGCAGTGCTATCTCGATGGATTTAGTGCTATAAGTATAGTAGCCGCGATTAATAATAGTGGAAATAATATGCGTGACCGTATATAATACGATATGATATGGACCAAACGCTATAAATAATTAACCTAGCAAGCTCAGATACGATATAGATAGTATAGTGAAATAATAATAGTATAGTATTCAGTGATATATATAAGAGCAGGTTAAAGTAAATGATTATACGTTAGTGTAAATATTATCTATAATAGAAGAAGACACCGTAGAATAAATATTAATATAGAAATAATAAAATTAATAAAGGAATATATATATAATAAGAATAGTAATAATTAATAAAGTATAGTAGAATTATATAAAAGTAATAAAGATAATAATAAGATAAATTAAAGTAATAATAAATAATGAAGAATTAATAAAGTAAAGTAAGATATATATATATATATATTTATATATATATATATATATATAAAGAAGTAATGTGATCTTTATTAGAATTAGAATATAACTAAATAACTATGAATGACGTAAAATAGGAGTGATTAGTAAGTATATTTAGTATAGATATCAGATATACACCTATGAACAGTCATGAGCATTGGAGTGCGTGAGGTAAAAAGGGATACTCAAATGAGCAGCAGACTCAGTGTACAGGTAAAAATGCTAGTGTCTATATAGAGTTAGAGATGATAGATAGTATATAGTAGTATATATAAGTTATAGAATATAGTATAAAGATGAGATATATATATATATAGTATGACAGATATAGATATAGATAGTAGATAGTTAATATATAATAGATAGTATATAAGAGCTATATATATATACGTATATGAGTAAGTAAGATAGATATAATAGATAGATATAGATATATAAAGAATATAGATATAAGAAGTAAGAGTATAGTAATATATGTATTATAAGAGAGATTATAGAAGTATGAGATATATTTATATTACGTATATATATATATTTGATTATAATATAGATATATATGAATATATAGATAAAATTATGAATAAGAAGATATATAGTAAGATAGATATATAATAAGAAATAATATTGAATAAAAATATATAGATAAGAGATATAATAGAATATATATAAGAGTAATATATGAAATAAGACGTATAAGTAGATATATAGATAATAGAATATAGATAGTATATATATTATATATATAGTATTATATATATATATATAGATAAGATATAGAAATAATGAATAGATATATATAAATAAGATATAATAGAAATAAGAATAGATATATATATATAGTATTATAGATAAGTATATATATGAATAATAATATATATATTAATAATGAAGATAGTTTATGATAGATATAATAGATATAAGATAGATAGAACTATATATATATATGCTAGGGTGGGAGGGTATATATATATAGGGTGGTATATAGATAATAGTAGTTAGGCTGCTATAGCATGTGATAGTATATAATATATATATTAGTCTATGTGAACGGATAAGTCTAGTAAGCTAACATAGAAGAGATAAGTGAATAAGCAGAAGTGTGAAATAAGTACAGTAGAGATGTTAATGAGCTAGTGAGAAAAGATATTCATCAGGGGTTAAACGGAAATGAGGGGAAAAAACGGTAAAAGGGTTGCAGACTAGCTCTAGGGTGGAGGTGAGTTAAAACGTAGGGGGGCAGTCTGTTAATGTAAGAGCGCCGCTCACTCAGTGGTATAATAAGCATAAGGATAATGGGAAATACAGTATAAAAAGCGGGTGAGGGAAAATAGTTAATATAAGATAAGGGTGAGGATAGGCTAGGTAGTGAGGCGGCTTACGTAAGTACAACTCATATAGTACACTATATGAGTTATAGTATAACCAGGATAGAAAAACGAGAACCTATACCATAGTAATACAATCACGACTATAGTTATAATGTACAGGGAGGTAGTAAACAGAAATTAGTTACAGAGGTAATAGGACAGACTGACTTAATAACTAAGGGCTGAGGATAAGGTCAGAACGAGGTAACGTAGGGAATGAACAAGTGTAAGGTAGCAGTGGCGTCTAAGGCATATATCCTAAATGCCTGATAGGGTAAATAGTAGTAGAGATATATAGAGTGCTATAAAAGTAAGACGTGAGAGACAGTAGACGCCGAAGGACTCGCGCGCATGAAACCGTAACCTAATGGTAGAGACACCACAAGGGCGGCGGAACACACACCGAACTGGGCCGGAGGCGCGGGAGGCAGGAGGTAGGGGAAGAAAAACGGTTTTTTATTTATTTTGATTATTCCATATTACAATTGGTTATGGTTAAAAAAAGTATAGAGAATGTAGTATGTATTATGTAGTGTAGTAGTGTGAGTAATGTAATATGACCTTGAGTATAGATAAACAATATACCACCGCTTACAACGTACTTGCCATATTTACTTGAACATTAAAAACACTTACGTTACGATATTAGTCACCGCTTGTAGAGACTTACGTACGTTATAGTAATGTAAGGTATATATGCATATTAATAGGTTAAGGAGTTGGATTGTAGTGAGATAGAAGTGGGAAAAAGGAGATAGAATAAATACTAGAGAGAGAGAGAGAGAGAGGAACAAGAAGAAAAAAGTAGATAGAAAAAATAGGACAAGCGCGACACAGGACTGGAAGGAGAAAACAATTAAACAGAACCAGAAGTGGTAGGGAGAAAGTAGGAGCCAGAGGGGGGGAGCAACACTGGCTGGGAGGCGACGCGTAAAGGGCCGTGGGGTAAAAATAGTGAAACCCAGTAAGGACAGATTGCAAGAAGCATCGGGGAATTTATTTCATATCTCATAATGCTAATGTGCTTATGGCCTTAGTTCGTGAGGTGGAGGTGGAGAGGATGAGTTC
>JABUQX010000302.1:0-25782 GCA_015478945.1 Trachelipus rathkii
GAAGATCGACAGTATTTTTGGGGGTGCCCAAATTTTTGACAATAAAAACATCGTCTTAGGCGTGGAACATACGTACGAACCGTATAGATTGTCAAGCTAATCTTCAATTTGGTAGGAGGAAAGGGTGTACCAAATGTTAGGAGCAAGCGAGCGTTCTGGTAGGAAGAAACCTGTAAACATCAGTCACAGGCATGTTTGCGTGTCAGGTGTACCAGTATATTATTTGTCGAATCATTGTGAATTTCATTTGCAAAGATGGTACCCTTAGAGGTATTTCTAACCTTATTGGGCGAGGGTGGACACAGTGGGAATATCACCTACAATTGTAGGACCGAATTTTTAGCATGTAGCCTCATCCACGGGGAAGAAGTGTGAGATGGGCTGCAGACCCATGTGAGAAGAGGCACCCGGAAGGGGCCAAAGGCTCAGCCATAATATTATATGTATAAAGGTAAATGATGTAAAATAGAATGGAATAAGATCGTAAACTAATAATATCAGTAATATTAATAAGAGTTAATCAATGAAAATGAAAATCTTGAATGTCTTCTTAATGTTAAGTGAATTAAAAAGAACTTTTACTCCTAAATGACGAAAAATTGGAATGCTCGAGGATTCTCTGTAATCGTTTCAAACTATTTTTTACATAAATCCTGTGGTTCTGCTCAGTGACTCAAGGCTCAAGATAAGTCTAAGTAAAAAATATTATACAGAATTTTACTTCTCACACTGTATTCTGTTTATTTAGTACCAAACTTTTTTTAAAAAGTTTGCCAGTCTGGTCGGTTTATAATAGTTGAAGTTAAACGAATAACTGTCAAAGTCTCCGCCCGGTATAATTTAAGTATAGGGAGGACAATGGCTACTTTTCAGAACGAGGGAAAGTAGCAAGTACAAAGGAGTGTAGCGATAAAGGGATCTAGGAGGGAGTTAAAAAAAAAAAAACAAATCGGTGGTTTACCCAATCGATGGCAGGTAAGTGGAACAGAAAGGACCAGTTTAATCTTTGCGATAAGCAAAATTCGATTAATTGATAAAGTTGGGAACAAACAAACTATAAAATTACAATTTAATTGACTGCTGTAAATTAAAGAGAAAGTACATACTACAACGAAATATCGTAAATAAAAAATTAGGAAACAATATAAATTAATTTATTAGCTATATATATATGAAGAACATATTATAAGAATAACCAAATTATATAGAGAATCAAGAATATTAAATATATAACAAATGTTTCCAGTATTAAAAATTATTATAAAAAGTTATTTGACATTAAAAATCTTCTATTAGGATTTAATTAAGTGTTAAACATTTGTTTAATTTTCCTTTTCATAGTGATTGAGATAATGAAAGGTTTAATTGGGAATTTTAAGGCAATATTTATTAATAAATTTAAATAATAAAAAAGTAAAAATACTAATAATTATAACTAAGTAACAGCAACTATCGGAAATCATAGATTAATTGGAGAATAAAGAATTAATAATTGGTGGATATAGGAGAAGAGAAAGAAAAACAAAATTAAAGCTGACGGAGACACAAAATGTAGATTTTTTGATTGTTTTTGTTGTGTTATGTCTTGTTGTATTAACATAGGAAATATCAATCCTTCATGAGATATGGTATAAGAAGATTATGTTATATTTATTATATTATTTAAATGTATAAGTTTAACGATCGAGTTTAATTTTACTTTTAATAAGAGTAGAACTAACAATTTTTAATCGCACACTAGACATGGGCCTTTTAAGAAGGTTATTTTCAGCGCTCATCAATCTCGAAGAAGTCCCTGTTTTTGCCTGTGATATAAGAGTAGCTCAGAGTTATATTGTGATTCAAATAAACAAATTGGTGTGTACTGGTGATCAGAGGACAACTGTACTGAAGGCCAGCATAATGATTCAACAAGATGGCGCACCGCGTCATTGGCGCAAAATGGTCCGCTACGCGAGTGAAGAGTGCCAGAGACGCCTATCCTCTTCTTTTCATTTCTTTTGAGTTTTGGGTTCGGTTCTCATTTCTCCCCCTGATGTCCATACGTAAACAACCCAATACCGAGCTAAAATCGGAGAATTACATTCTATAGTTACGTCTCCTGACTAGGGGTGGTAGACACGATCTCGATCAGTGAATTGTTACTATCGAATATAATGTGTGCGAGCCTTTATCTAAATAAAAATGAGAGAAATATTACAATATATCACTTATAGAAATTGTCATTTATTAAGGCTAGTTATCATAAAGGTATATATATATCATATAATATATATATATAAACATAATGATACACGGCGTTTCAATGTATGTGCGCAAGTTCTGGAGAGAAAAATAGTAGGAAAATTACCAAGTTTTACCTATAGATTACATGATAGAATGAGCATTGCAGTTAAGTCTGGTTAGTAAGCCGAAAAGGATGAGACAGTTTATAGAAGAAGGAGGTAAGTAACTAAAGAGTTCAGAATAGTGTCTGTTGTAATAGATAATGGTAATTGTGGAGCTAAGGGTAGTATAAAGCATAGATTTTTTTTTAACGATAATGCAACACTGCCACCTAAAAAAAATTGAATCTTTTTTTATTATATATATATTTTTTTTAGGTTACGATTTGGTTTAGGACCCAATAAGTTCAGGTTATGATAACTTTTATTAAGTATACACAGTAAATCTGTTTACACTTAACAAATCTTATCACAACCTTAACGAGTTTTCGGACCTAAACTGCATGAAAGCGTTAGATATGGCAGCTCTGTTTTCGTCATCATGCATGGGTAGGAAAAATATTTTTAAAAAAATGATTATCAGGAAGAAAAATTCTATTTTTCGTCATACTACACTTAGCTCCATAATTTCCTAGATAAGATAATAATTATTGTTATGTAGCAATGATTGTTAGAAAGAGATTGCTGATAGTCTGGTAGATTGGGAGAGTTAATAAAGCGAAACTGGACTTAATTAACCTAGATGTATAATACAAACTTTATTCCAGGAAGGGCAACACCGCTATACTGATAAAGCAATTGAAGTCCCTTTTCATCTGTAAACACTAATGCAAAATAGGTGTTAAAAATCTTGATTAGCTCTTCATCAGAACAAGCAACTTTATCATTTATGTTAGGAAGAATTTTTCTGCTATTATTACTAATTTTTTAAAAACTAATTTTCAAGATCATCCTTGCTAGTTGCTACCCTTATAAATTGGGACAATGTAGCAATTTTCCGGTTCTGCCAACTTGCAATAAGTAATAAGACTTATTAAATATAACATATTCGATAATGTTGCTGCCTGCATCAAATATTCTGCCTTGTATACCATTTGGACCTGCAGACTTACTGTAATCAATATGTTCAAGTAAATCATTCTCACCATTAACATTAAAATTAAGAAATACAAAATTATCTCTATTCTGCTCTCTGATGTAACGTACCAAACCTTTCATCTGTTTAAACTTATGGAAAGTAAAAGCTAGTTATTTAATCATTTACCATATCTTAATAGGAACAGCTGTTGTTATTATTATTATTAAATTTATAAGAACTACAAGAATTTTTTTATATCTTTATTATATTCATGTTAATTTCTGATTGCCTCTTAGGTCATCTTACTACTCGATTTAGCTCATCCCTTTTTCTCCTATAAGTTTCCAAAGCTATTATATGGCTACTTTTTTAAATCTCTTGAACCACTTATGCTTATTCTAAATTTTATCTTTTATCTTCATACTCAGCCAATTGGGGTTTCTCTTCTTTTCCCAGATTTCTCTGACTGAAATTACTCAAAGTTAAATTGAATGTTTCCCATATTTCAAAATCGTTTTGGTTCTCAAATTCGTTATTTAAGTCAGTGATTCCAAGCATGTTTCCGAATTTATCATTTTCTGATTATTAAGATAAAAAAAAAGTTTCACCTTGTTTTCTGCTAACTATAGTTTAGCAATTAAATTTAAAATAAACCTCATTAGAATATGATCACTTAAAGGTTCAACTGTAGCGTTACTAATCAAATACTCTTACAAATTTTTAGTCTTATAATGTAGTGAATCTTATAGCCTCATCAATTACCTGGCTTTAAAAATTATCGAGTCGATAAATAACTAGCTAGCTTAATCAGTACTCCGTACTAGCAAAAGTACCCCAATCCACATAAGGTAAATTGAAATCTATTATGATTACTGTTAACATATTTCCTTAACACTATGCTGCCAATGGGCCTGCCATAATTTCATTTATCATCGGAGCATTCAGTTCCTGATTTTAAGGAGATCTGCAAAATTCTTCTATTCTATATAGTTTGTTAATAACTAGCAACCCATAGCGATATAACCTCTGGAACAGCTTTAAATTCTGATTTCTCGATAGATTAAATATAAATTGCAACACCTCCACCTTTCTTGCCAATGAGCTGTTACAGATAAAATAAATTGCCCTCAATTTCAAATTGCTATGAACGACCACTATAAAAGCTTTTTTGCCCATATCTCTGTAATATTAATATCCAAATTTTCTTCTACCACGTACCCTTTTAACGTCTTCTTATTCCTAGGCTCTGTCCACTGGCATAGAAACATTTAATAATGGGTACCCTATTACTACATTTACTTATTGCCCTTTATTCCTTTTCTTGTTTAAATTTCAAATTTACACAATTCCAATATTGCATCACTGAAAATTTGGACACCTTTTCGACTAAGGTGGACTCCATCCTTTGTAAACATATTCTGTTTCATAAAACTCGTCCCAGAAATCTGAAAACTGGACCATTGACATTGCAAAGTTTTTATAAACGCCCATTCTTGTTTAAGACCCACGAAATCCACACATTCCACCCACCAAGTTCTAGGCAAAATTTCAAATGCCACACCTCTCCCTCTACATCCCTTTATAATAGTCTCACCAGATTCTCAAATTTTCTTTAGAAGTTCTGATTTTTCATGGCCTGAGGCCTATATCATTTGTTCTCACATGCCACTTTACTCTGGATGAAGGCGTTCCGCAGGGCAGTGTTCTAAGTGTATTACTATTTGCTCTGGGATTCAATGACATCGTTAATTCTATCTCAGGAACGGTAAATTTTTCTCTCCATGTTGATGACCTAGCGCTATATATTGCCTGTTCCAGGCTGGCATTTCTTGAAAGGCAGCTTCAACTAGGTATTGAGAATGTTTCACAATGGGGTAACTCCCATGGCTTCAATTTCTCACCCACCATAACCTCAGCAGTACTATTTTGGAAATAAGGGAGTTGAAGAACCTGCCACCTTCCTCCCATCAACCTAACCTTATATGGTTCGCCTATTTCTGTAACTTCACAAGTCAAATTTCTATTCCTCATTTTAGATGAGCACTTAACATACACACCACACGTTAAACTCCTAAAAACCACTTGGCATCGCGTGCTTGACCTATTACGTCTTCTCATCTCAAAATCTTGGGATGCTAATCGCAAGTCACTTTTACGTCCCCACATCGCCGTAATCCGATCGAAGCTGGAATATGGCTGCGAAGTATATAGTCAGGCCTCCCCAACTCTACTACACCTGTTAGATCCCATCCAAAATAAGACGATTCGTATCTCTACTGGAGCCATCCGATCGTCCGCCCGGGTGAGCCTTGAAGTTGAATCCAATGTGATGCCACTCTCTTTTCTAAGGGAATGCATCATGTGCACAAGTTATCTTCGTGTTTACTGATGGCTCTGAAATAGAGGATAGTGTGGGTGCGTCTGCTGACTTTCTTGACCGCAACCTTTTCTCCCCCTCGTACTTCAATTTTTACGGCAGAATTAATGGCTATAATGATTGTTCTTTGTCTAATTCTATTCCTTAACCAAGACCACTCATGTTATTTATTCAGATTCGCTCAGCGCCCTCCAAGCGCTTAAAGCTCCCTATTCTAAAAACACAATGGTATCCTCTGTACAAAAATTTCTTCGCCTGCTCCACTCTCGTAAGAAACAAGTCATACTATGTTGGACTCCCTCTCACGTAGGGGTCTAAAGTCGGTTAAGAATGGAGACCTCTGGGTCCCCTTTCGTGCCTCCAACAAACCCAGAACGCTTAGAGCGTTTGCGGTGTTTACGTTGGAGGGTTTTCCATTCACCTCTCTCGGAAGCGCAGGAACCATTAGAAAGAGAGTGGGTCATCACATCAAGCTCTATTTGGGAGCTATTATCCACTTCATCCGCTAAGGCATAGAATCCTTTAGGGAGTGCTGAGATAAGAAATTCGGAAGAAGAGTTATAGGAGGATTCAGAAGAGCTGGAGTAATCTTGCAAACTATCAGCTGGTTGATTGCTGGGTTGTTCGATAGCGTTGATTGTTTGGGTACAATCTATTAAAGTCATTGCTTTTGTCTCAAGAATAGACTTATGGAGAGGCCTCTTCTTAGTTGCATTTTTTACGTATATGGTCAGTGTGTTTTGATTTAGAAATTCGGATGGTTTGTATTTTAAAGAATAATCTTTAGCTTGGTGATTAATCTTTTCTTTGTGTTTATTAGGAACATCTTTTTCAGGAATTTGAGTAATAGTAGGATGTGTATTAAGGGATAGAGAGACAGTTCTCTTGCGTGAGTTTGGAGAAACTATTGGGTAGGAATGGGACAGTGTGTCTTGGCAGGAAATGTTTTCCAAGTTTTGTGTTGGATGAACCAACTTAGTTTCATTGTTGTTTGTTGAAAACTAGTACTCGGGATAGCGTTGTTGATGGCATTTTGGACGAGAGATTGGACCAAGGGCTGCTTTTGTGCTATGTGGGAAGTCGGTAGTGTGAGCAATACAGGCAGGCAGGTTACAGTAACTGTCTGAGTTCGCTGAGATTTGGAAGAGGAGTTCTACTGGGATGGAGTTAAGTCGGTGGATTAACACGCGGAGGCATGGGGGCTGCTGTATTTGTAGCATAAGATTGCCTTTGTCTTGTGGGATATTTTTCATTGAGCTGGCGTATGGCATCTCTCCTGCTCAATTTATGTATGATACATAACTCAAGACCTCATGTTCAAACAAGTAAGACGTGCATTTTAAGGAAGAGAGACTGTGGGGTCCTCCACAGTTTTTACAGTGTGGTGTATTTTCACAGGGAATGTGAAATAATTCTCCGCAGACTGGGCATATGACATCCGGTCCCCTACAGTATTTTCGGTTATTACCAAACTGTTGACATTTAAAGCAACGTCTGGGTCGAGGGATAAACGTGGTAACACTGTAACTTGTGAACCCTATTTTCACCTTTGAAGGTGGATGAGGGGTATTAAAGGTCAGCAGTAAACGAGGATTTAGGGTGTCAGGCGAGTCCCGGCTAGTGGAAATCTATAATAAATGTTTGTAACCTCTGCTGGAGATTTTTTAAAATGACAGCAGTATCTTCGTCTTTCTGTTCGAAAGAATAAATAGTGCCTTTAGATGTGTTTCTTATTTCATCAGGAGTAGAAATAAGAGGAATGTCCGAGAGATGTTGAAGATAAAATAGAACTTTGATTCCGGGTAGCAGCTTTGACGAGAAGGGACCCATTTCTCATTAATGTGACTGGAGGGTCTTCAACTCTAAAGTCTTTCAAGTGCCATACATAGAAGAATGATTTCTTTGCTCAGTAAGAGCTTTGGAGGTAGTGGGTCGCAATATGTAATATATCGGGAATGATGTATCAGCTGGCATTCCTGGAGGGGGAGCAGCATATGAAGTAAACGAATGAGAACGACTTTGACGGGGGACACCTTTGCGGGACTGCCCTAACGGTTGGGGGACCTGGGGTGTTAGGGGAATATCAGTCGACGAATCGCTGAAATTATGCAAAGGACCCTCAGGTGTAGGAGAAGGAAGAAAAGCGGAAATACCTGCTGGTCTAGAAGTAGTAGGGACCGAGGTGGGGTCGGGCTGGGAATCAGACGGATGGTAATTGATATCGATGTTATTCTCACCTTTGTTTAATAACGTTTTTTCTTTAATTGACTCTTCCATTAAAAAAATATTAAATCACAAATTTCGTCTCCATGAATGAACAGTTATGACAATGAAACAAAGAATAAATAACAGGATAGGCTGGAAAAGCGTAAATTTCATAAGGAAGGGTAATCCTTCTCCCTACAACAGGTTACAGTCCAAAGACCCACACAACCTCCCGGACCCCACCTCGTTAGGTAGGCTGTGGATGTGGCCTCGTTAAGATCCCCCCGGAACTTTACGTCGGTTTACTCCCCGTGTATCACACGGCACTTTATTTCTTCACGTAGAGCCCGAGATTTTACACCAAAGTGCTGAACAGCTTACTCAGTGGTTAGCCAAGGCTTAGGTTACCTACAATTGGCGGCCCGGTCGAAGGTGAGTTAAAGGACCAGTTTTTCTTCTGTACCCTCATCCACGGGCAGGAAGTGTGAGGTGAGCTGAAAACCCATGCGGGAAGAGGCACCGGATAGCCCAAGGGGCTGTGACGGGAAAAAGGGTAGGGCAATTCACATACAAGAACTTGAAGGGACTGATGGGTGGGGTTTAAAAAAAAATTAGAAACTGTGATAAAGAAGGTGGATTGAAAAGACAGAAAATTGATATGAAAAATGAGGGGAAAGGATGAAGATCAAAAGATTACGTATGTGACAAATGCTGATGCACGAATGCACATACTACTGCAAGGACCGGAGAGATGCAGAAAATTCCCCTACCATTGGTTCTTATTACTATGCCACGCTCTAGGTTGTAATCAAGAGCATAACACACCATAATAAGAATCAATACCCTTGCGATATATATATATATATATATATTATAATATATATTAATATATATTATATATATATAATATATATATATTATATATATATATATATTATATATAATATATATAAAAAGGACTAAGTCTTGAGTGTGCTAGGGTCTTACATGAGGGTATGTTGTTACCTGCGTTTTGTATAGTAGTGAGACTACTGGTCTGGAATAAGAAGTATAGATCTAAGTTCAATGTGTTCAGATGGACAATCTTGGGTGTGCTAGGTGTGAGAAAAGATTCGATCAAAACGAAAACGGCTTATGTTGAGATGGTTTGGTCATATGGAAAGGATGAATGATAGTCGGTTGGTTAAGTCGGTGGATGCAAGGTGGCGAGTGTGTTGGGAACCGACCGGCTGGGAGACCGAAGAAAAAGTTGGATTGAGTTCAGTAACGAATGTTTGAAGGAGAGAAACATGTGAGTTTGGTAGAGGCGCAGAAGAAAAGGTGTATAACAGGAGTGAATGGCGGCGGATTGTGAGGGGTATGGTGTGGCCCAACCTGGGCAGGGATGAAACCCTTACATTGACCGATCTACCTAGTGAGGTCCCAATCGCTGTCCCATAAAGCTTAGGGTGGATTTTCCCTGACTGGCGACGGAGTTTCTTCTCACTAATTAAATGGCTACTGGAGGGGCGGTAAAGGCTGGCTTTCTTTTCGACTTTAGTCATGTTCTTCTAACTGCTTTTGCTTTTCCGATGCTCGTCACGCCCCTTACTCCCATTCTTGGGAAAATAGAAGGTAGAAAAAATGAAGCAAAGATATATATATATATATATATATATATATATATATATATATATATTATATATATATATATAATTATATATATATATATAATATATAATATATATATATTATATATATATATATATATATAATATATATATATATATATATATATATATATTATATTTTAAATGAATGATCCACAGAAGATTTTACTCTTCTCAGCGGGATTTCGACACTGACCTCCGCGTTTGCTGAAGGTAACAGTAACCGGATCTCTAACCACTGAGGCCATCCACGTCCCCAAATAGGAACGCTTCAAAACTTAGTTTTTAAAAGTACCCGGTTTTCTTCTATCTTCTAATATGCTGATACTCAAAGGCTTTTTTTCCTACTGTTTTCTTTTCCGATGCTTGTACAGCACCTTACCCCAATCTTGGGGCAAAGAAGAAGGTGATAAATAAATGAATGAATATATATATATATATATATATATATTATATATATAATATATATATATATATATATATATATATATATATATATATTAGATTGTGTATAGGAAATAATATTATATATATGTATTATATATATATATATATATATATATATATATATATATATGTAATAAAGCGTTTATGGAGGGTATAGTTCCAAGGGATTGGAGGAGAGCGGTAATAGTACCCTTATATAAGGGTAGGGAAGAAAAAGGGGAACTGTAGAAAATTATAGGGGAATAAGTTTATTGAGTGTTGTAGGGAAGATATATTGCTGGTATTTTGGTAGAAAAGTGCGTCGAGTGACTGAAGGGACTGATTGGTGAACGACAAAGAACATTGGAGTGGTAGAGGATGTGTTGGATCAAATCTTTACAATTGAAACAAATGATTAAGAAAATGAGGGAGAAGAAGAATAAATTGTATTTAGGTTTTATGGATTTGCAACAGGCGTATGATAGTTAATAGGGAAGCGTTATGGCAGGTGTTAGTGGTAGGCTTCTGAATGGAATCAAAAGTATGTATGACGATAGTGAAGCGTGTGTAAGAATAAATGGTGTCAATGGTGATTGGTTTAGGATTTAATAGCGGAAGTGAGACAGGGTTGTGTTATATCTTCTTGGATTAGTTATTCAAATTTGTGATATGCTTAGAAAAGAAACTCGAGGTGGGTAGGGAGGAATGGTGTTAGAAATGATGGAGAATGGAGATGAGTGGAGGGTGCCCTACCTATTATATGCGGATGATTTGGTTCTGTGTGGCGAATCTGAAGAGAGTTTGAGAGGATTGGTAGAGAGATTTGGCAGGGTGTGTAAAAGGAGGGGTTTGAAAGTAAACGTAGATAAGAGTAAGTTTATGATTGTGAGTGAGGACAGTCCCAGGTTGTGAAGTTTAGTTAGATGGTGAGCAGCTGGAACAAGTGTCAGAGTTAAATATTTAGGGTAATGTGTTGATGAGAAGGGAAACGGATGCATGGCAGAGTGTATGGAAAGGTTGTGAAAAATGGAGAAATTTGCTGGTGCATTAAAAATTCGTTGGTGAATGGAAGGGAACTAAGTCTGAGTGCCCAGGTCTTACATAAGTCTTTATTGCGCTGTGTTATTGTATAGTAGTGAGACTATGGTCTGGAATAAGAAGTATAGATCTAAAGTTCAATGTGTTTCAGATGGATAATCTAGGGGCATGCTAGGTGTGAGAAAGAATTGATAAAGTGAGGAATGAACGTATTAGAGAGTTGTGTGGTGTGAAGAAAGGGGTAAATGAGAAGAATAAATGAAAGTATGTTGAGATGGTTGGGTCATGTGGAAAGGAATGAATGGTAGTCGGTTGGTTAAGGCGGTATGTATACGTGGCGAGTGTGTCTGGGAACCGACCGGCCTGGGAGCGGAAGAGAAAGTGGATTGAGTGGTGAACGAATGTCTGAAGAGAGAAATGTGAGTTTGGCAGAGGCGAGAATAAAAGGTGCATAATAGGAGTGAATGGCGGGGGTTTGTGTAAATGGGGCATGGTTGTGGCCCACCTGGGCCAGGGTGAACCCTTAACATTGCCGATTTCCATACTGTGGGAGTCTGTCACAGTGTTATGAAGCTCTGGGTGGATTTTCTGACTGTGACAAGTTCTCACTAATTAATGGTACAAGAGGGGGCGGTAAGGCTGGGCTTTCCTTTCGACTTTTGCCATATTCTCAATGCTTTTCTTTACCGATGCATGCACGCACTTACCCCCAGTCTTGGGGCAAAAGAGGAAATAAAGAAAGAAAGAAAGAAATTATATATTATATATATAATATATATATTATATATTATATCATATATATATATATATTATATATATATATATATATATATATTTTATAATATATAATATACTATATAATATATATATATATATATATATATATATATATATATATATATATATTATAATATACGGTGGCTGTTGTAATAAAAACCCCACCTGTTTTTTGTTATGTTAAAAACCCACTCATATCTCGGTATATATGATGTTTAGAGCCAAAAAATTTGGACCTATTAACCCCATCGAGTATGAGTGAAAAAAAGTGTTATAATGGTTCGAAATTTTCGAATTTTTGAATTTTGGGAAATTTTAAAAATTCAAAATTTCAACAATTTTTGAGCTCATTTGACTGATTTTTTGGGACTTTCCAGCAAGTGGCTGCATCAAGAAATCTATGAATTAGATAAGATTTGCATTAATTCTCATAGTGCAACAATGGACCTTCATTCCAGAACAAATTTCATGAATTTTATGCAGCCCATCAACACACACATACCATCCAACTTGTACTTAAAAAAAAACCACACATTGTAATGTAAAAAAAAAACCCACCTCCAATAATTAAAATTTGCATGTAATAGCGCTATTACTCCTGTCAACATGCTGTAAAGTTGTTTTTTTCCTTCTGTCAGTGTGGGTCTAAAAAAAAAAAAAAAATAAATGTCATAAAATGCATTTAAAAAAAATGGATTTAAAAAAAAAACAATTTTTTTTTTAACCTTTATATATATATATATAGCTTTATATTATTATATTTTGTATATATAAGGTATAGGGAATCGATTCCTGTGGTATTATAACGGAATCCGAGGCACTCTACATGGTTAGTAGTTGATGTAACCCCCTACCCCCTTGTTCTAGTGCACCTTACAAAACTTTTTTAAGCTTATTTCTCGAGCTACAGAGCTGAACTTGGTGTCAAATAGTATGTTTTTGAGGTATGCCGAGTTTTTAAAATGGCTAATAACATCATATTACAGCTCTAGAGGGGGTTTTGGGAGATGTGTTTTTTTTACATTACAATGGGTTTTTTTTTTACATACCTAGGTTTTTTTAAAAAAAAAAATTTTTAGCTTATTTCTTGAGCTACAGAGCGCTGAACTTGGTGCAAATAGATGTTTTGAGTAATGCCGAGTTTTTAAAAAATGGCTAATAACATCATATTACAGCTCTAGAGGGGGTTTTTGGGAGATGTGTTTTTTTACATTACAATGGGTTTTTTTTACATACCCTAGGTTTTTTTTAAAAAAAATTTTTATTAGCTTTATTTCTTGAGCTAACAGAGCGCTGAACTGGTGTCAAATAGTATGTTTGAAGGTATGCCGATTTTAAAAATGGCTAATAACATCATATTACAAGCTCTAGAGGGGGTTTTGGAGATGGTTTTTTTTTTACATTACAAAATGGTTTTTTTACATACCTAGGGTTTTTTTTAAAAAAAATTTTGGGTCTAAATAATTTCAAAAAAATTTAAACCAAAACAAATTTTTACTGATGGGGTTATATAGCCTAGGACTAGCCGTTCTAAGAAATTATTATAAAATCTGGCAGTGTCAATTAGTTAAATAGTTATGGCACAATGGGTAAATGGTTTTATTTTTTACAATAACCAAAAGCACACTATATATATATATATATATATATATTTATTATATATAATATCATTATATATAATATTATATATATATATATATATAATATATATATATAATATATATATAAAATATTATATTATTATATAATATATATATACTATATACTATATATAAACTACCCTTAACGTGCTTTATCCCCTATGCAAGGGGTAACAAAAGATGCCTATTAAGAGGAAATCGAACTTTAAGTTTCTTTGCTATAACACATACACTGACTTTAAGGCTCGCCATCGAGTTTTAATTCTTGCCCTCCTAGGTAGTAATAAGGGTAAAATGGCTACGGCTGAGGATTTGAAACAGCGTCCTCTCGTATGAGAGGCGGCGACTTATACCTCCTGCGCCACGAGGCGTTCTTATATATATATATATATATATAATATATAATAATATATATATATTATATTATTATATATGATATATTTATTTATATTCTTATATATATATAATATAATATTATAAACTCCTTTAATATGTGTGCTTATCCCTTGTCATGTGGTTAACACCTATTATCTTGGGGGTTTGATTTTCTATCTAGGTTTATTATTCTGTATATTTCTTTATATGTATTCTAAGCTATTTTTTTTTTTTTTTTTTTCCCAAACCAACGCACCAACGTGTTCGCAGTCGAGTTTTAATTTTCCCCCGACAATAAAAACTCCAAACTGCTACTGTAGAATTGAACCAGCTCTTCTTCGTATGTGAGTCTGCGAGCTCTAAACTCTCCTCTACTTGTCCATCGTATGGCGTTATTATATATAGATATAATATATTATATATATATTATTTATATATATTTATAATATATATATGATTATTAATAAATATTGGATACTTGTATAGATATTGTATAGAAGGGTTCCACAATTATATAATATATATATATATATTTATATTTATATAATTAGTGATGGGGCGATTAAGAATTTTTGACAATGACGATTATAGTAAATTTTGACGATGACGATTAGTTGAAAAAGTATATTTTAAAATTTTAATTCCGTAGTTATTAAGGAAGAATTAAATTGTCTCACTTTATTCTTATTTAAATTGTAAAATACGTTAGAACCGCATTAAAGTATCATAGAAAGTTTTCCTGTAATTCATTAACATCTTGGTTTTGTTTCTAATTTCTATATAATAATAATAATAATAATAATAATTAATAATAATAAAGTCAAAAATAAAATTCCAACACATTGTCACTTCACAAATTTGTCTGAAACGCTCCCAAAAAAAAACACACAGAAAATATCCCATCTCAACTTCGTCAGTAGGAAAATCATATCCACTCCTCAGAAAGGGTGTCCTAAGTCCGAAAACTCTAAAGTTGGGGGCTAACAGCCATCCTGGAGGTTCAAAAGTTAAGAGTTGCAGGCTTCTTTTCTTAGAGTCGCTTCTTCGGATTTTCTTTCCCGTACTCGCCAGGTTTAAGAAGAAAACACTTCCCATTAAGATCGATCCTTCAGGACTTAAACTGCCTGAACATGCCTCGAGTTCGAAGGCGAAATATTGCAATGATTACATTAGTCTTCAACAATGGTTTAGTCCTGAGGGATCGATCTTGATTGGAAGTGATTTCTTCTTAACTTTTAAAGGAAAGAAAATTCGAAGAAGTGACTCTTAGAGGAGAAGTCTGCAACTCTTACCTTTTGAACCTCCAGAATGGCTGTAAGCCCCCTTCTTTAGAGCTTTCGGACTTAGGACACCTTTTCTGAGGAGTGGTTATGATTTTCCTACTGGCGAAGCTGAGATGGGATATTTTTTGTTTCTGTCTTTTTTTGGGGAGCTTTTTAGACACATTTGTAAAGTGACTTAATGTCTGAAATTTTAGTTTTGGCTTTAATATTACTTTCTTATAATAGTGAATTTATATAACAAAATAATATTAATAATTTCTCTTGATTAATAATAATGATTTATTTAGTAGTAAAATCATTCATGCTAATTATATTTCAACTTGATATTTTATGTAATTTTAATATATAGTAAGTATCTTCAAAACATTGATTTGAAAAAATTTTAATATGCGAGAACATGGACAGACATACAAAATTCTAGTACTTTAAATTTTTAGCTCTTAAATTATGATGCAGAAACAATATTTCCTCACTTAATCGGCAGAAAATTGACGATGACGATTGAGGAAAAATATGCCGATGGCGATTAATCGTCCCATCACTATAATATATATATATATATATATATATATATATATATATATATATATATATATATATATATATATATATATATATATATATATATATATATATATATATATATATATATATATATAATATATATATATATTATATATATATATAATATAATATATATATATATATATATAATATATATAATATATTATATATATATATATATATAAAGAACTTCAAGCTTCGGCAATTTGGGAGCTGGTGGCGCCACCAACCTTTCTATGCGTCAGCTTGAAGAAAGGCTGAACAAGTGGTTGGTTGAGCTCAAGGAACAGGAAGAAAGATTCTTAAGACAAGCAGTTCATGTAAATGCCTGGGATCAAATTTTACAAAATGGACACGAGCAAGTTCAGTCATTGAAAGATACGCTTCATACTGTTAAGGTTGGTGTTTATTTATTTTATTTCTTTCACTATAGAGAAAAATGTGAAATGATGATATTCAAAACTGAATATTTTATTATCTTTACTATGTTTTTTTTTTTCGATTACCATTCACAAATTACACAGGGTTTCTATCTTGGGCAACTTTCATTCTGCTTTTGCATATTGTAACTATTTTCATTCTTATATTACTTACAATTTGGCAAATTTTTTTCTGCAGTTTGGATAAGCACATTTAGTCTCTCAAAATAAAAACTTCTCCCTGATAAATACTCGACTTTATCTCTGTTGGGGGACATACTCTAAGTACTATCCTTGTTGGCGATAATTGCACATAATGGTATGCTACAGCCTGTCTTAACATTTCTTCTTTTAGTCAATACCGATCACTATTTTTCATCAATCCCATCCCAGCCGACTTGGTTTTATTTTTCCTATTTTTAGAACAATTCCTGAACCAGAAGTACTCTGACATACGAATTGCATAATTGGCAGAATGTTCTAAATTTATCGTTTCATTTTTCTAACCTCATAATTATGTCTTATCTTGGGAATGATTCACACATGATACTTCCTTGTATCATGCTAACACAACCACTCTTTCATTTTTTGTAAACTTGTTTGTTCCAACATATAAATTTTACATCGTTTCCTCCTCCTAATGCGCACTCCCTGGCCATTTTTTTTTAAAACCATTAAGGTTCATTCTATAAGTTTAATTTCATAAATATTCTTTTAGTTTCTTCAGATCTCTCGAACTCTATATTCATATTTTTTTTACAACTTCAAAAGTTTTCCCAATTAGGCTACATTTTTCAACTCCTGAAAAACTTTACTGGGTCCCACTAGTTACAAATTCTCAGTTCGTACTCTCCACTGTATATAGTCTTCCTTTTCACAGAATTTAGGACGTTGTCTTTATTTTTAAATTCTTCAGGATTTGTTGGTTAGTCTTTATCTTTTTTTTCTAATTGCACCCTGCTACTATTGATTAATATATGAGCGAGAGAAAAGAATGCTCATTAAAATGTAATAAAAGTTGGGGAAAAGTTCAATTGTAATGAGAGAGAGAGAGAGAGGAGAGAGAGAGAGAGAGAGAAGAAAGAGAGAGAGAGAGAGAGAGAGAGAGAGAGAGAGAGAGAGAGAGAGAGAGAGAGGAGAGAGAGAGAAGAGAGAGAGAGAGAGAGCGAGAGAGAGAGAGAGGAGAGAGGAAGAGAGAGAGAGAGAGAGAGACGAGAGAAGAGAGGGAGAGAGAGAGAGGAAGAGAGAGAGAGAGAGAGAGGAGAGAGAGATGGAGAGGGAGAGAGAGAGAGAGGAGGAGAGAGGAGAGAGAGAGAAGAGAGAGAGAGAGAGAGAGAGAAGAGAGAGAGAGAAGAGAGAGAGAGAGAGAGAAGAGAGAGAGAGAAGCAGAGAGAGAGAGAGAGAGAAGAGAGGAGGAGGAGGAGAGGGAGAGAGAAAGAAGGTGGAGAGAGAGAGAGGGAGAGGAGAGAGAGGGGGAGGAGAGGGAGAGAGAGAGAGAAGCGGGGGGGGAGAGAAGGGAGAGAGAGAGGGGGGGGAGAGCGAGGGGAGAGAGAGAGAGAGAAGAGGGGGAGAAGGGAAGAGGGGAGGGGAGAGAGAAGGAAAGGAAGAGAGAGAGAGAGAGGGGGGGAGAGGAGGAGGGGAGAGGGGCGTGGAGAGAGAGAGAGAGGGGAGAGAGGGAAGAGAGGGGGTGGGTAAAAGGGGAGAAAGGATGGGAGGCATGGGATTCAAATATGAGAAGCAGGTGTGATTGTCATGGATGGGAGGAGGGATGAAAGAGAGGGAAGAGGAGAGAGAGAGAGAGAGAGGAGAAGAGAAGAGAGGAGGTGAGGAAAAAAAAAGGGAGGGGGAGGGGGGGGGGGAGAGGGGGGGGGGAAGGAGAGAGGGGGAGCGAGGGGAGGGGGATGGAGGAGGAGAGGAGAGAAGAGGAAGGGGGGCTAAGAAAAGAAGGAGAAAAGGGGAGGAGAGATAAGAGAAGGGAGAGGATGGACAAGAGAGGAGAGGAGAGAAAGGGCGAGGGAGGATAAGAAGATGCAAGAGAGGAGGCTTGCCCAACAGAAGAGGAGAGAGGAGAGGAGGAAGAGAAGAGAGGAGAAGAGAAGGAGAGAGAAGAGAGGAAGGGAGAGAGGAGGGAGAGAGGAGGAGAGAAGAGGGAGAGAGAGAGAGAGAAGAGAGAGAGGGGAGAGAAGAGAGAGAGAGAGAGAGAAGAGAAGAATGGAGGTAAAGCAGAGAGAGAAGAGAGAGAGAGAGAGAGAGAGAGAGAGAGAGAGAAGAGAGAGAGAGAGAGAGAGAGAGAGAGAGAGAGAAGAAGGAGAGAGAGAGAGAAGAGAGAAGAGAGAGAGAGGAGAGAGAACGGAGAGAGGAGAGGAGAGAGAGAGAGAGAGAGAAGAGAGGAGAGAGAGAAGGAGAGAGGAGAGGAGAGAGAAGAGAGGAGAGAGAAGAGAGAGAGAGAGAGGAAGAGGAGAAAGAAGAGAAGGAGGAAGGAGAGGAGCTGAAGGGAAGGAGAGAGAGAGAGAGAGAGGGGAAAGGGAGAGAGAGAGAGAGAGGGGAGAGAGAGAGAGAGAGAGAGAGAGAAAGAGAGAGGAAGAGAGAGGGAAGAGAAGGAGGGAGAAGGAGGAGAGAGAGAGAGGAGAGAAGAGAGAGAGAAGAGGAGAGAGAGAAGGAGAAGAGGAGGAGGGGAGGAAGGAAGGAGGAAAAGAAGAAGGAGGGAAGGGGGAGAAAGGGGAGAGGAGGGGAGAAGGAGGAGATGGAGAGAGAGAGAGAGGAAAGGGAGAGAGAGAGCGAGGAGGGAGGAGGAAAGAGAGGAGGAAAAGAGAGGGGGAGAGAGAGGAAATGAGAGAGAGGAGGAGGGAGGAGAGAGAGGGTAGGAGGAGAGAGAGAGAGGAGGGAGGAGAGAGGGAGGAGAAAGAAGAGAGGAGGGAGAAGAGAGAGGAAAAGGGAGAGGAATAATGGAACAGGGAGAGAGAGGGGGAGAGAGGAGAGAGAGAGAAGGGAGAGAGAGAGAAGTAGAGAGGAGAAAGAGAGGAGGACGGGGAGAAGGCGGAGGAGAGAGAGGAGGAGAGAGAGAGAGGAGGAAGAAGAAGAGGAGGAGAAGGAGGGAAGAGAGAGAGAGGAGGGAGAAGAGAGAGAGAGAGAGAGAGAGAGAGAGAGAGAGAGAGAGAGTTAAGTCAGCATATACAAAGTTATAGAATACATTTTGCTAAACTTTTTCAGTCTGATCAATCTCGTTTAGAAGCGGAAATAGACTTTATTAGAGGTCAGCAGGATGAACTGGAGCGACTTCTTGAACCCTTGGAATCTGCTACAAATGCCAATCCAGCCACTCAGTTACATCAAGGAGATCGCCAAAGAGACAATATGTATTACTTAGCACAGGTATTTATTTCAATTGTAATTAGGGAAATATTGGATTGGCTGTACATTTATCAATAAGTTCGAGTTCTTGTTAAGTTCTCTAGCAACAGTATTGCAAATGATGATGTTCTGCTATATCAATTTATGAATGTCTTCTTATTTCTCTAATTCTTCTCATTGAAGATTTTAAGCGCTATAATGGATAATACGAAAGGATAACTGTCGTATTTGAAGGTCACAGGTTCTTCCTATTAACGAAAGATGATGCATGGAAGAATCTATAAATTTCACGACTTGTTAATGTTATCTTCCTGTTAGACCTACATTGCATGGGATTGCTCCTAATTTTACCACTCTTATTTAGTCCATTTCTTTCTTTCTTTCTTCACCTTCCTCTTTGCCCCAAGATTGGGGGTAAGGTGCTGTACAAGCATCGGAAAAGAAAAGCAGTAGGAGAACATGACAAACGTCGAAAAGAAAGCCCAGCCTTACCGCCCCCTCTGTACCATTAATTAGTGAGAGCTCGTCACAGACAGAAAATCCACCCTAGAGAACATCATGGGACCGCGACGGACCCTCACTATGGTAAATCGTCAATGTAAGGGTTCATCCCCTGGCCCAGGTGGGCCACAACCATGCCCCCATACAAAACCCCGCCATTCTCTCCTATCATGCACCTTTATTCTCGCCTCTGCCAAACTCACATTTCTCTCCTTCAGACATTCGTTCACCGACTCAATCCACTTCCTCTTCGGTCTCCCAGCCGGTCGGTTCCCAACACACTCTCCACTATACATCCGCTTCACCATCCGGCTATCATTCATCCTTTCCACATGACCAAACCATCTTCAACATACTTTCATTTATTTTCTCTCATTACCCACCTTTTTAAAACCCAACAACTCTCTAAATAACGATAATATCCATCCTTAACTAAATTTTTACAAACCTAGGACATCGCCCCTAAAGATTGTCACATCTGAAAACACATTGAACTTTAGATCTATACTTCTGTATTCAAATATGATATCGAACTACCATAAATTAACACACCAAACAAAAGTACCCTCACGAAAGACTCTAGCGCACTTCAAGACTTAGTCCCTTGTACATTCACCAACGATTTAATTGCCACCTTCCTGCCATTCACCTACCATTCACAACTTCCTTACTACACTCTGCATCATCCGTTCCCTTCTCATTCCAACACATACCCTAAATATTTAAAACTCAGACACTTGCTCCAGCTGCTCATCATCTAACATAACTTTCACACTGAGGACTGTCCTCACTCACAACCATAACCTTACTCTTATCTACGTTTACTTTCAAACCCCTCCTTTTTACATACCCTGCCAAATCTCTCTTACCAATCCTCTCCAAACTCTCTTCAGATTCGCCACACAAAACCAAACATCCGCATACAATAGGTAGGCACCCTCCACTCCTCTCCATTTCTCCATCATTCTAACACATTCCTCCATCCCCACTCGAATTCTTTTCATAACCCCATCATATACACATTGAATAACCAAGGAGACATAACAAACCCTGTCTCACTCCGCTTATTAATCCTAAAACCAATCACCATTGACAACACCATTTATTCTTTACACACGCTTCACTATCGTCCACTATACATACTTTTGATTCCATTCAGAAGCCTACCACCAACACCATATATCACTAATACCTGCCATAAAGCTTCCCTATTAACTCTATCATACGCCTGTTGTAAATCCATAAAACCTAAATATAATTTATTCTTCTCCCTCATTTTCTCAATCATTTGTTTCAATGTAAAGATTTGATCCACACATCCTCTACCACTCCTAAACGCACCTTGTTCTTCACCAACCAGTCCCTCAGTCACTCGACGCACTCTTTCAACCAAAATACCAGCATATACCTTCCCTACAACACTCAATAAACTTATTCCCCTATAATTTCTACAATTCCCCTTTTCTCCCTTACCCTTATATAAGGGTACTATTACCGCTCTCCTCCAATCCCTTGGAACTATACCCTCCATAAACGCTTTATTACACAACTTCCAAATCCAATCAATTCATTTCTTAATCAGTCCATTTCTTAAAGGTTAAAAAGTTTTCTCTTTCTCTCTCCTCTCATCCGGCCTTTCTTTTGTATGAATAAATTGTGTATGGCTGGAGAAAGACTGACTGTACTCGGAAAATTTACATAATGAACCAAGTAAGGTATTTTTCGCAAAGTAATCTCTCCTTTTTTTTCAGAGTTTAGATGCACAGTTGCGCCAAATGACAGATGATTTAGGTAAGGTAATAGAGCATCTGAACACAAATTCAGGGTCAATGCAACCAAATGATCCGGTTAATCTTGTTGCGAGAATTCTTTCTGCTCATATGGATACACTGAAGTGGGTGGATCAAAACACAGCTCTGCTTTCTCAGAAAATGGAAGATGTTGCTAGAGTGTCTGGAAGTATTGGAAAGCGTGGATAAGCCTTTATTTATTTATTTTCTAATTTTAGCTAATAAAAGTAATTTAATAGCATTATTTTCATTTACTTTATCCTGGTAAAATGTACATTCTTCATTGAAATTCTAAACAATAACAATCCCTTCTGAACTCGTCACATAAGTCGTCCATTGAGAAGGGCTTGTGCTACACTTCATGTTACACAATTTCATCCTTTTTCTGTCCCAACACTCCCTTATCTATTTTCCCCAACTACCCTTGACTTGCTTGCACACTTTCAAACACCGTGTATCGGGGTACGTCAGCCTTTGAATAGAGTCGGTAAAAATTCCAAGGTTCCTATAATCCTCGTATTATTAAAGGCAAAATAAGAGAGTGCCAAGATCTGGAAATTTTTTAATAGTTTCGTTAAAACTCTATAGGTTACGGTAATAAATAAAAAGAATCTGCTTGTTTTCGTATAATATACCGCTGAAAGAACTTTACAAGTTTACGTACAATGTCGAACGACTTTGATCGATCGAGTATAATTCAGCTAGAATTCTTCATAAGGATTTCATATCTACAATCATCGTAAAGTCAATAATAATAATTAATAATAATCGTGCCGTTACATCCATAAATAAAATTATATATATATATATATATATATATATATATATATATATATATATAATATATAGTATATATATTATATAATATATATATATATATTATATCACTGTAATTTATTTAATCATAGAAAGTGCATTAATATATATGCAACAAAATAAGAAAATAAAAACAGGAAGATTAGTTCTATCCATATTTCAAGCTGATAACAATTTACTCAAAACCTTAATGATAAAAATGATTAGAAATCCTTCTTAGAAATTTCATCTTGGTTAGGGTATCCGATCGCTCTACACAAATCCTGCAAATCATCTGTACGACCATTCATCTCAACTCAAAAACATCCCGAAGTTGCAGTTTGTGACATTTATACAAAATACAATATAATAATACACTTTTGATATATTGTTAATAATAGCAGCCAAAACAAAAAAAGCGCTAATATATATATATATATATATATATATATATATATATATATATATATATATATATATATATATATATATATATATATATATATATATATATATATATATATATATATATAATATATATTTAGTGGTGAAACAAGTGTATACTATATAATAATTAATTTAACTATATAGTCTAAAATATTTCTTTCATTATCTACAAAAAGTTCTTTATATTTATCTTTACAAACAATCTAATTCAAACTAGCACCCTTTCATCTTATGTAAAAATAATAATTAATAATAATAATAATAATTAATAATAATGATGATGATGATAATGTCATTACCTATTATAAGGTATTTTGGCTTTTACTTTTTCAGGAGGGGAGGAATTGATATATATATATATATTTATATATAAAAAAAAAATTAAAAGGAGTGTTAAAAAATAATAATAAAAAAAAATTTGTTAAAATAGAGGACTAATAATAACCACAATAATAATCCTGCTAAAATACAATAATATATATAAAATGTTAAGTCTACCATACATCAATCTAAATTAACAATCAAATTGAATGGAATAATAACAAATTTCACATCTTTATATATATATATATATATAGTATAATATATATATATAATCTTATATATAATATATATATATATATGATATATATATATATTATATAATATATATATACTATATATATAATATATATATATATATATATAATATATATATATATATATATATATATATATATATATATATGTGGTGTTACTCTTATAGGTGGTGTCAATGAGGCTGTAGAAGTAGTTACTGCTTCCTCATCAGTACATTCATGATTGACCCTCATTTAAAAGTAGCACCGACAATAGATATACATGTCTAACCAATTAATTTAAGGCAACTTTTTTTTTTTATTTAAATAGATTTAATTTTAATATTCACACTATTACACAATAATAATAATAATAATAATAATAATAATAATAATAATAATAATAATCATAATTTCTTTTTCAAAGAAAATATTTTTATAAAAATCTCTGCTAACATAACAGAGTAAAGAGGACTAGGCTTTAAGAAATTTTTCTCTACATTTTGACACTAAAACGGAATAAATAGTAGTAGTAGTAGTAGTAGTAGTAGTAGTAGTAGTAATAATAATAGTAATAATAATAATAATAATAATAATAATAATAATAAATAATTAATAATAATAATAATAATAAATCGATTACGTAGCAATCAATTAATTATCATAAATTTGAATAAGTTTTATCTAACACTCGCCAAACAAAACCAAGTTGATGTATTAATAATAATAACAAAAATAATAATATTAATAATAATGATTATAACCTATCTTGAAGAATTCCCTTATATTCATAGTTTTGATAGAGTTCATTCTTCCCTTACTTCTTCTTCTGACATTTAGAAATCATCCCATGACTTTTATCACAAAGTTTCTCCTTATTCCTAGTACTATCTTAAAGTATCATAGATATGAATTAAAGCAGAAGATCTGGAATATATATATATATATATAATATTATATATATATATATATATAATATATATTACATATATATATATATATTATATATATATATATATATATATATTATAATATTATATAGTATATATATAATAAATTATTATTATTATTATTCATTCATTATTCTTACCTTCTTTCCAAGACTGGGGGGTAAGTGTGTGCAACTGGCACGGAAACAGAAAAGTAGTTAGAAGCAATATGACAAAAGTCGAAAAGGAAAGCCCAGCCTTACCGCCCCTCTATACCTATTAGTGAGAAACTCGTACCGTAGTCAGAAAATCCACCCTAGAGCTTCACGGGAATGCGACGGACCCTTACTATGGCATATCGTCAGTGTTGGGTCATCCCTTGGCCCAGGTGGGCCACAACCATACCCCCTCACAAACCCAAGCCATTCACTCCTTATTATACATCTTTCTCGCCTCTGCCAAGGCTCACATTTTTCTCATCCTCCAGAACATTCCTTTACTGACTCAATCCACTTTTTCTTCGGTCTCCCAGCCAGTCGATTCCCAACACACTCACCACTACGCATTCGCTTAACCAACCAACTATCATTCATCCTTTCCACATGACCAAACCATCTCAACATACTTTCATTTATTCTCTCATTTACCCTTTCTTCACGCCACACAACTCTCTAATACGTTCATTTCCCCATTTTATCAATTCTTCTCACACCTAACACGCCCCTAAGATTGTCCATCTGAACACATTAAACTTTAGATCTATACCTCTTATTCCAGATCATAGTTCTCACTACTATACATTAACACAGGTAACAATTAACCTCAATTAAGACCCTAGCGCACTCAAGACTTAGTTCCTTTACATCCACTAACGATTTAATTGCACCAGCCACCTTCCTGCCATTCACAACTTTCCTACTACACTCTGCATCATCAGTTCCCTTTTCATCCAATATTATCCTAAATATTTAACTCGGATCACTTGTTTCCCAGCCTGCTCACCATCTAACATAACTTCACACCGAGGACTGTCATCACTCACAAACATAACCTTACTCTTATCTACGTTTACTTTCAAACCCCCTCCTTTTACGCACCCTGCCAAATCTCTCTACCAATCCTCTACAAACTCTCAGCATTCACCACACAAAACCAAATCATCCGCATATAATAGGTAGGGCATCCTCCACTCACCTCCATCATTCTAACAGCATTTCTTGCCTCCCCTATCTCTTATTCTTTCATAACCCCATCCATATACAAATTGAATAACCAAGGAGACATAAGACAATCCCTTCCTCACTCCGCTATTAATATTGAACCAATCACTTTTGACACCATTTATTCATCTCTCTT
>JABUQX010000303.1:0-17500 GCA_015478945.1 Trachelipus rathkii
GAGATAGATAGATAGATAGATAGATTGATAGATAGATAGATAGATGGATAGATAGATAGATAGATAATAGATAGATAGATAGATAGATAGATAGATAGATAGATAGATAGATGATAGATAGATAGATAGATAGATAGATAGATAGATAGATAGATAGATAGATAGATAGATAGATAGATAGGATAGATAGATAGATAGATAGATAGATAGATAGATAGATAGATAGATAGATAGATAGATAGATAGATAGATAGATAGATAGATAGATAGATAGATAGATAGATAGATAGATAGATAGAGATAGATTTGATAAACATAGTACATTTAGAAGGAAAATAAAATAGATAGATAGATAGATAGATAGATTGATAGATAGATGGTAACTTGAGGATAGAAACAAATTTATATAACTTAAGAAACAAATTTTAAGTATTGTTCTAACTATATAATTCCAAAAAGTAATAACAGATAGCTAACACTAAAACTAAAAAATAAAAATATACGGAGCTTACCTTTGGCGTTAAATGAAAATGATACAAAGGCACGAAGTAACCTTCTAAAAGGCCCATAAGAAGACACAAGTAAACTCCATCATGAAAATCGTTCTCCAGATCATATGCTTCTAAATTTATTTTCGTTAACTGCTTATTAACGAAAGTGACCAATGACTGAAAAAATTAACTGTATTATTATTATTATTATTATTATTATTATTATTATTATTATTATTATTATTATTATTATTATTATTATTATTATTATTATTATTATTATTATTATTATTTCCGAGAGGAAAATAAGTATAAATAATACACGAAGGAAAGAAGAAAAAAAAATTATTATTTTTTTTAAGCATGAAAGCTTCTATCATAACATTTCAATGAGATAATTACAGAAATATGGCATTAAAATGTCATATATTTTTTTAAGCTTTTCAAAACTTACTATCTATGCTTCCTGTTTAACCGGATTCGTTCATCTATATGCATGAACTTGTAACCTAACAACTGCTTTGGCTTTTTTTTTTAACATTGAAAGCCATTATTTTAAATTTACTCTATTTCATAGCATGTCTAATAAAGCTAACCATAAAAATTTCTTGAACATCATCCTGTTGTATACAACAGGATGATTACTGAATTTCCTTTAATAATACACCCATGTAAAACTGCAAACAAGTAGTAGTTGCAGTTTTAATTTTTTCTAATTTACAAGCAAATTATTCTTATACAAGCAAGTTATTCTTTTATTAACCTTGACTACTGTTAATCCTTCAATGTCTTCACCAACACTTACTAATACACATTTTTATTACCAAGTGAAACAAAAACCTTTTTCTTAGGTTTTAAAATCTAAAGCAGCGTTTCCAAACCTTTCTGAAGTCGGTAGTCCCTTAGTCCCTTTTCTAATGCACAAGTAACCGGTAAAACCCAGCCATAATTGCATAAAATGGTATTTTCAATGAGATAAATAACATTTTACAAAGAGAATTTTCAGAACATTATTCAAAAATTCTTTGAATTAAAAATCGATATGAATTTTATCTAAAGACTCAAAAAAAATAAAAATATTGCGAGACACCAACGCTATCGTTGTTTTTTTTTTATTGGCTTACTCATTGGAACTAAAAAGTAAAGCAGAATTCAACTCTTTAGATGTACAATTAATTCTTGCACAAATAAGGAATAAAAACTTAATACATTGCTACCCCATTGGAGATCGTGACCCACTGGTTGGGAAACAAAGGTCTAAGGCATTCGTCTAATTAAATATATCTCTATTTAATAAACTATAATATCTAAGTATTACTAATGTACCTAGAAAAATAATGAGCGTATTTTCTCTTAAACTACAGAAAAATACTTACTAATATATTTAACAAAAGTATTTACATTTTTAAATAACACTAGCCGACTAGCGTGCTCGTCTTGAATTACATAGTTAGAAGATATCATATGTCAGTGTTTTTTTTAAATCAGCTTCGAACATCCAATTTTAGCTTTCTGTCAACGTAACCAGGCTCATTATAACATTCCAATCCTCACAATCTAACATTAACGGTAGAACTCACAATCAAACATTAATGACATAACTTCCTCACACAGTACAAAGAAGAACACTTATCTGCAGCTAATGAATAAACGAGAACATTTTGTAATTCATAACACGGGATAAATTAAAAGTATTTCCAACAATTATGTATGCAAAATTTAGGTATATTAATCCACTTTTTTTTTCATTTTTACAGAATGTTTATAATCTCTCATCGGATTAATTTTAAATAAATTTATAAAAAAATAAAATAGCAATAAAGTCACTTTGCAACTCATATCTTAGATTCTGAATCACAAAGCTCAGGTAAAAATATTAATCAAGCCTATCTTAATCTATTCCCATATAAAGTTTTTTTTGTTTCACTTCCATTTTATTCCTAACATTTTTCTTTTTATTCCTTTAATAATAATAATAATAATAATAATAATAATAATAATAATAATAATAATAATAATAATAATAATAATAATAATAATAATAATAATAATAATAATAATAATATTAATAGTATGTATGACGATAGTGAAGCGTGTGTAAGAATTAATGGTGTCAATGGTGATTGGTTTAGGATTAATAGCGGAGTGAGGCAGGGTTGTGTTATGTCTCCTTGGTTATTCAATTTGTATATGGATGGGGTTATGAAAGAATTAGAGGTGGGGATGGCAGGAAATGGTGTTAGAATGATGGAGAATGGAGATGAGTGGAGGGTGCCCTACCTATTATATGCGGATGATTTGGTTCTGTGTGGCGAATCTGAAGAGAGTTTGAGAGGATTGGTAGAGAGATTTGGCAGGGTGTGTAAAAGGAGGGGCTTGAAAGTAAACGTGGATAAGAGTAAGGTTATGGTTGTGAGTGAGGACAGTCCTCAGTGTGAAGTTATGTTAGATGGTGAGCAGCTGGAACAAGTGTCTGAGTTTAAATATTTAGGGTATATGTTGGATGAGAAGGGAACGGATGATGCAGAGTGTAGTAGGAAAGTTGTGAATGGCAGGAAGGTGGCTGGTAATTAAACGTTGGTGGATGTAAAGGACTAAGTCTTGAGTGTGCTAGGGTCTTACATGAGGGTATGTTGTTACCTGTGTTATTGTATAGTAGTGAGACTATGGTCTGGAATAAGAAGTATAGATCTAAAGTTCAATGTGTTCAGATGGACAATCTTAGGGCGTGCTAGGTGTGAGAAGAATTGATAAAATGAGGAATGAACGTATTAGAGAGTTGTGTGGTGTGAAGAAAGGGGTAAATGAGAGAATAAATGAAAGTATGTTGAGATGGTTTGGTCATATGGAAAGGATGAATGATAGTCGGTTGGTTAAGCGGATGTATAGTGGCGAGTGTGTTGGGAACCGACCGGCTGGGAGACCGAAGAAAAAGTGGATTGAGTCAGTAAACGAATGTTTGAAGGAGAGAAATGTGAGTTTGGTAGAGGCGAGAAGAAAGGTGTATAACAGGAGTGAATGGCGGGGTATTGTGAGGGGGTATGGTTGTGGCCCACCTGGGCCAAGGGATGAACCCTTACATTGACGATCTACCATAGTGAGGGTCCGTCGCTGTCCCATGAAGCTCTAGGGTGGATTTTCTGACTGCGACGAGTTCTCACTAATTAATGGTACACAGAGGGGGCAGTAAGACATATAATATTAAAGAGAAAATAGTAAAAGAAATGTTTGTTCTTTCATAAAAGCTTCAGTCGATATTAATAGAAAGTAATTATAAGTAATAATAATAATAATAATAATAATAATAATAATAATAATAATAATAATAATAATAATAATAATAATAATAACAGACTAACTTTTTTCACAATTTGAAGCTTGTCTGGAGCATGATCAAAGAGTGTATCAAAGGCATCTCTTTCGCATCGCAAACCAAGATCGTCATAGGAACCAGTTAATTCTTCATCTACTATCCTGTGATTAAGTTGACCATCTCTTTTCTAAGGAATTATTATTATTATTATTATTATTATTATTATTATTATTATTATTATTATTATTATTATTATTATTATTATTATTATTTTCCTAACAGGTAACGACTAAAGCTACTGTTCTTAAATAAATGACTTCAATATTATTTCTGAATGCATTGAAAACTCTTTCATACTGGCTGCAATAAGGTTATATATTAAATATACGTACTTGAACTATGACAACACTGACAACCACATGTTCCGGCAACCGAATAGGGGCCCTAAAATGTCTGGCCAAAGCCACAAGAAGATGAATAATTGGGATCAAATTCTTTGAATGAATCGATTCCACCGACCATCTTTGCTGTCCATATCTTCCCAATCCAAGGGTCTGAAATTGGGATAGTATATTTACATAAGAAAATTACCTGTTTTTTAATAATAATAATAATAATAATAATAATAATAATAATAATAATAATAATAATAATAATAATAATAATAATATTAATCTTAGCACAGATAATAATAATAATAATAATAATAATAATAATACTTAGGATTATGTGAAAAGATTAATAAAATGAGGAAGAGCTGTATGGTGTGAAGAAAGGCGTGAATGAGAGAATAAATTAGAGTATATTAAGATGGTATGATTATATGGAAAGGATGGATGATAGTCGATTGGTTAAACGCATGTATATTCAAGAAAGAAGAATGGTGCATAATAATAGAGTGAATGGCGGGGTTTTTGTGAGGGGGTAGGGTTGTAAACCTGTTCTAGGGGAATCTCTACATTGACGGGATACCATAGTAGGGGGTCTGTTGCAGTGTTGTGAAGCCCTAAGGTGGATTTTTGGCTGCGACTGGGCTCACGCTTAAGGGTATAAGGGGAGGGTATGGGGGTGGGGATTTTGCTTTAGACTTACATCATGTTCTTCTACTTGACTAATTTTTCCCGTGCATCCTGCACACCTACTCCATCTGGAGACATGTAGGGAGGATAAAAGAAGAAATAATAATAATAATAATAATAATAATAATAATAATAATAATACATACATAATACATACACACACACACACACACACACAAAAGTTTTACTTTTTAGCTTCCATCAAGAAATATTTTCTTCTAATTTCCATTTAATTTTCTTAATACTATCCGTAATCCTAGGACATCTTCAGAGTTTCGACTCTAACAAATGAATGAATTATTTTAGACAAGAATTAAGATTATAAATTATGATTTTTTTTAAGTAGCATCTCATATTATATTTAATCTAAGAGACGGTACATTAAACTTAATGTTAATGTCTGGTTTGTGATATCTTATGTAATAAGCTTAAGCTATTTTTAGTTTTTGCGCATCGCATGAGGAGTGTAAAATTTTAAATGACTTAGTTATATCAGATACAGTTGTCTTGTTATGCTCGGTGAATAAATTTTCATATATTTTACTGGGTTTAAAGCGATCCTGGTATGTCCTATCTGTTAATCTGTTAGCCGTGTAACCAATATAGGTCGACGTAGAGTCAGACTAGGAACACGTGAATTGGTACACGACATGATTATTAACTGATAGGGTATCCTTAGTAAAGCAGGAAGAAAGTTTTCTTGTTTAGTGGTATAGTTTAACTGTGATTTTTGAGTTGATTGAGTTGATTTAATGTGGGTTTTAATAAAACCCACATTTATAATCTTAATTCTTGTCTAAAATAATTCATTCATTTGTTAGAATCGAAATCTGAAGATGTCTGAGGTTTACGGACGAAACCGGTCAGGAACTAATAAATATAAATATGCCTCATCCTTTCTTTGTAAATTATTTTCTAGAATAGTATTGAGAAAATTAAATGGAAATTAGAAGAAAATATTTCGTGAATTGGAAGCTAAAAGTAAAACTTATATTAAAACAAAAGCTGACGTAGAATTTCTAAATAATAATAATTATCATATATATAATTAATAATAATAATAATAATAATAATAATATTAATAATAATAATAATAATAATAATAATAATAATAATAATAATAATAATAATAATAATAATAATAATAATAATAATAATAATAAATTAACGAGTATGATATGCAAACGTCTCTTAAGTATTGTTAATTTTAATAACAGCACAAAAGGGTTGAAAAGTTCGGCACATAAAAAATTAATATTAATAGTACATAGATATAAAAATTAATAGCTTAAATTTTAATATACATTGTTAATTTAGTTGTGAAGCTTAAAATTGATTATTGTATATTTTTTTTTTCTCATTACTACTTAATTTTTTTTATATTCACTGAGTAAATGAGCGAAAAAAGTGGGACAAAAAATGGCAAGATTAATATTAATTGTATATAGAATAATAATAATAATAATAATAATAATAATAATAATAATAATAATAATAATAATAATAATAATAATAATAATAATAATAATAATAATAATAATAATAATAATAATAATAACTGACATGATTAGCTGCATTAAGAACCACTCTAAGCTTCTGTTTTTGACCTTCTTCACTTTGGGTAACTTCAGGAACATCCAGGGTGATTCCAGTCAGCTTCTCTGTAATAATAATAATAATAATAATAATAATAATAATTTATTAAGTTTTTTTATGGAATATCTTACCAATAAGTTTATGAAGCACCATTCCATCATACAGATCTTCATCAATTTGCTTAACAATAATTCGATGATAAGCGAGTTCGTCATTCACCCAATCGATTAAAACTTGCACTAAATTTTTAAGTTTTGGATCATCCAAAGAATGTGGTTGAATCATTGACCGTTCTTCATTATCCTCTGTAATAATGAATTTTAGGTTTTTAATAAGTACGGTACTAAACAATAATGCTAACCATTTTGGAGAATCTCAAATTATAATACAGAGAAAAAAAATATAAGTATCAATCTAACAGTTAAATTTGAAGTCCTAGCAAATATTTTATTTGTAAATTCAATAAAATAAAAATTTAATTAAAATACCGAGATTTTGATCACGCACTTTTAGAACTAACAAAAATGAAGGAATTTACTTGTGATAAATGGCATGAAAATATCAATTTCATTTAATTCTATGAAAAAAAAAAAATCAATAGCATTACCCAACATGTAGTCATCTGGGGGAACGTCCATAGAAAATGGAGACCCGGGCAAATCAATAGCAATCTGGCCTTCAGATTGAAATTCCTGAACTGAAAAGGAAACTTTAATGACATTGACCATCTCATAAATGAACAAATAATCTATAGTATCCTATTTAAATTCAATATATTTGAATGTCAAAAAACTCCAAAACATTACCATTTCATTCAATTTCATTTGCTTAGAGTTGGTTTATACTATTCATAACGGGAAGTACATTATATTTGGCAAAATTAATTGATAAATCATTATAAGTACATAAAGAAAACTATACCATCATCTAACAATTACAAAATCATTCAAATATCCCAATATATATATATATATATATATATATATATACATATGTTGTGTATGTGGTTATTATATAGCAGCATATATATATATATATAATGGTTAAGTTGTTATATATATATATATAATAGTACAGCAGCAGCAGCAGCAGGTATAGCAGCGCTAGTCCCTTCAATTAAGGAGAGCATATATATATATATATATATATTGTTATATATATAAAGAAAGATATATATATATATATATATATAGTATATAAAGAGAGATATATATATATATATATATATATATATATATATAAGCTGCTGCATATATTTGTAGACTTTTCACATCGTTATTTTTTAATAATTTTAGTAAATACATTAAATTTTTGGGTAATCTAACCCAACCTTACCCAACCCTAACTTAACCAAACTTAACCTAAATTAACCTAACCTTAATATTAACAGGAGCTCAACAGTTTATAATGTCCATATATAAGGTATATATATATAGCAAGATATGTTCTATGTATATATATATATAGTTGATATATATATATATATATATATATATATATATATATATATATCAGTTGTATATATATATATATATATATATATATTATAATATATATATATATATATATATATATATATATATAAAGTAATAGATTTTAAAAACTCAGCCTTAGTAACTTTATAAAATCTTAAATGCACTAGGATTGAGCCTCATCTTTCTAGGTATTTCCACCTATAACTTGAAAGATGAGCTCTTAGATATGAGCTCCGAAAAGTTTATGATTTTTAAGTTTAAATAAAATCTTAAAGCTTAAAGTTTTTTAACCCGTGGGAAATTTTATTTTACAAATAATTGTGTGATTTTTCTCAATAAATCATTTGCAATTCTGAAAATAATACTATAAATCTTACGAAGTAGAAAAAAATTATCCTATTTAAGATTTTTTTTTCTTTTTAAATAATTTTGAAATAAAATAGTAATACAAGGAAGCCACACCTCCCACACATACAAACTAAATAATGGAGTCCCCCCCCCCCTGAAGGCGCCATTCTATCACAAACATTATTCAGTCTTTTTATTCATGACCTACCTCAACACACAACCCCACTTATAAAAATCAGCTGCTATGCTGATGACCTAACATTCACAGCCCAAAACTCCTCTATAAATACAGCAGGAGAAGAACTACAGCAATATATATAAACCAACTCGAACAATGGCTATCAACAAATAGAAATCTGACTGTCTCCCCTCAAAAAAAAACTCCCCTATCGACACTCATTTAAGCACCCTTGATAGAAAGGGAATCCAACACCTATCCACGTGTGTTTCTTTTAAACATTAGACTTCCTCTTAATAACCAACCCGCTATCTTGGGCTTAACCTTCGATACACACATGACATTCACCCCACACATAAACAATATTATATCTAGAGCCATACATAAATTAAATGCAATGAAACATTAACCGAAATTTTGATAAAACAAAGATACCCTCTCAATAGTATACAGCCAGTACCTCTGTCCATTTTTACATTATGCATCACGAGCCTGTAAACCAACAATATCACAGTCCAATAAGCAAAAACTAGTAGTAGATCAAAATAAAGCACTTAGAATAATAACAGGCTGTCTCCCCTTCATCATTTACTAAAACAAAAAATTCTTCCAGAAGGCACCTTTCTCGACATGATGGGCTGCCAATTATACAGCAAGTTACTTTCAATAGACCACCCCCTACATCAAACATTACAGCAGCCCTTCCACTGAGAAGGAAAAGGATCACACCAGCTTTGTACTACAGACATTTACAAAACACTCCCTCCCCCGCCCCCAGATACTCCCATTATTAAACACACACACTCAGTTAACCCAAAGAACGATCTCTGCATATCCAAACACATACTTCAGGCATGCCCACATAAAATATACCCCTTATACCTTAAATCTATACCTCTTATTCCAGATCATAGTTTCACTGCCATACATTAACACAGGTAACAACATACCCTCTTACAAAACCCTAGCGCACCCAAGACTTAGTTCCTTCACATCCAACAAGAATTTAATTGCACTAACCACCTTCCTACCATTCACAACTTTCCTACTACATTCTGCATTATCCATTCCCTTTTCATTCAACATATAGCCTAAAAATTTGAACTCAAATACTTGTTCAGGTTGCCTTCCGTTCAACATGATTTCACACTGCGGACTCTCCTCATCCACCACCATCACCTACTCTTATCTACATTTACTTTCAAAACCCTCCTTTACACACCCTGCAAAACCCCTCTACCAATCCTCTCAGACTCTCTTCAGATTCACCACACAAAACCAAATCATCCCCATACAATAAGCAGGGCACCCTCCCCTCTCTTCCATTCTCCATCATTCTAACACCTTCCTTTGCCACTCCTATCTTTAATTCTTTCATAACCCCATCCATATACAAATTAAATAACCAAGAAGACATAACACATCCCTGCCTCACTCCGCTATTAATATTAAACCAATCACTTTCAACTCAATTTATTCTTACACAAGCTTCATTATCGTCATACATACTTTAGATTCCATTCAGAAGCCTACCACCAACACCATATATCACTAACATTTGCCAGAGCTTCCCTATTAATTCTGTAAAAAGCATGTTGCAAATCCATAAAACCTAAATACAATTTATTCTTCCTCTCTCTCTCGTTTTCTCCATCATTTATTTCAATTTAATTTGATCCACACATCCTCTACTCTTCTAAATGCACCCTGCTCTTCACCAATCAGTCCTTCAGTCACTCGACGTACTCTCTCAACCAAAATACCAGCATATATCTTCCCAACAACACTCAATAATTTAATTCCCCTATAGTTCCTACAGTTCTCCTTATCCCCCCCTTTTACCCTTATAAGTAAAAATTATTACGTTCCTTCCCTTTAAATAAGTCAGAACTATACCCTCCATAAACGCTTTGTTACATAACCCAAATCCATTCAATCACCATTTCACCACCATTTTTGATCATTTTACCAGTAATTTCATCTATGCCTGCAGATTTACCATTCTTCAACTTTCTCACTCTGCCTATTACCTCATCCCTACTTAATAATGTCCTCATCCCCAAAATACGTATTTATACTATCACTTCTTCATTACTGCCAATGTTATGCAGATTTCATGTGTTCAATCACCTTCTCACATCCATTTCATCAGTTATGAAAGCACCATCCCTATTCATTATTCTATGCAGATTCTCCTTACTTTCATTCTTAACTTTTCGTGTTTCCTTCCTGTACATTCTCCATTTTTCCTTCTTCCAAACTGTTCATTTATCTCACTTTTCCTCCTATGTATGTAACTTTTTAGTCTTCTTTTTTCCTCCTTATATTCTAATTTCAAACATCTTTCTTTGAGACCTTATCATTTGCTTTTAGCATATTCAATCACCACGCCTTTTTAATACTTTTAACCGCTTTTATTACCTCTTCATTCCACCTCTCACTGTTGAGATTCTTACTCTCCTACTTTAGCACATCCTAATATTTCTTTCCACTACCAACAAAGGCTTCATTCATTTGTGCCCAGATTTGTTCAGTTTCATTTTGTTCACATTCGACTGAATTATTTGCAAGCGCTCTTAAATACTTTTCCTTATTGCCTTGTTCACTTAACTTCCCAGTATTAATTTTTCCCACTCTTCCTTCCTTTCACCCCCTTCCTCTCCATCCAAGCCCCCACAAACCTAATCTTACATAAAACAACATAATGATAAGATAATCCCATCCCCAGTCCCCCTCACTGATTTAACATCCATCACATATATACTTCAACATTCTCCTTCACCAACACAAAATCAAATCATACTTTTACTTCAATACCACCTCTTCACTTCTACACCAACTCTAGTATACTTATGAATACTCTTGTGTTTGAAGAAAATATTACTTACACACACCTACCTCTTCCTCACAGAAATCAATTCACCCTCCTACCATACTCATTTTCTCCTGTCACCCCCAAATTACTACCTGTTATACCATCCCTTTTTTGATCACCTATCCAACCATTTAGATCACCCAACACAATCAATCTGAAACTCCTACTCACCCCATCTAAAACATAATTCAGATTATCCCAGAAAGTCACACTCTCCTCGACATCACCCTCAGATGGACCCCATGTTACAACCACACATATCTTGACCTTTCAAACTTAAATTTAACCATTTAAATTCTAGTACTTACACTAACAAAATTCACCATAGCTCTGCACTCATCAAAATTGCAACTCCTTCTCCTCGACATTTGTTCCTCTGACATTACATATACCCAAATGATTCATACAATTTCTCCGAAAGATACATGGTCGCTTACGGCAATCATGACCATGTCCCTGGCCTGCAATATCATACCTAGCAAGAGAAAAGTGGTAATGGGCAGCTAACCCAACTACCACTGTTCCAAACATTATGTATTTCATGCAGTAAAAACAAAATATATCCGAACCACAGCTTACACCCAACATACTCATAATAAGTTATAATTAAGCGATTTTCACAGGTTATATGTTATTCCTAGTACAATATTTTAATTAGAATACATAAATATTTTACACATTTTTATTTAATACAATACAAAGTTATCATACTAAATTAGAAAATTTTCTTTACAGTTCAGCAATTAAAAAAAAAACAAAAAGGGAAAAAACACTCTAAAATGAAAATTGTTTCATAGTATTTGAAAGAATAACTTTTCTACTTAGCGATTCATTATGTGCTACTCATATTCAATAAATCACATTATGTTTCCTTTCTTATTTATCTGGGTACTTTTTAAGTGAAGAAATACATTAAGTGGGACTAATATTTAACCAAAAAACTAGTAAATTTTTAAGTTCTAGAAAATCTTTAATAATAAATGAAGCTAAAATATATGTTAATATATTGCATCCTGTTTCTCAGCCAAATGACCCTTGAAAGAAAATATCTATTTCGGTTTAAAGACTTAAATAATGGCATGCTGTTCGTAATAAAGCAAAGGTCATAACATTTATGTAAAGATCAGTAAATTTCTAATATTTTCACTATATTTAAAAAAAAAAAAATTAAAATAATTGTCTAACACAAAATACTTATCTACTAGATATAGTTATTTCCTATTACAAAGGTAAGGTTAAAATATATTAAAAAGAGAAAATATTCAATAGAGTAAAAACACATTTACAACAAGATATAGAGTACAGTACCTTCTTTAACTTTCTTTTTTCTGCCAAGGGTTCCAATTTTATCCCAAAATGATTCTGTATCTTCCTTTTTGTTCGGAACCCTTGGACTTTTTGGCCGTGGTGAAGACATTCTTATTGTCTGAGATGAAGGTGACAAGCTCTGAGGCCTACTTTGCTTAGAGGAAGGTTCTTCTTCTTCTTCTTCTTCTATATATATATATATATATATATATATATATATATATATATATATATATATATATATATATATATTATATATATTATATATATATATATATATATATATATATATATATATATATATATATATATATATATTAATCAAAATTTAAGAACATAATAGAGAACTGTGTGTATTTATTGAGTTTTTGTTACTATGGAAGTGACTAACATTCTTAATTTATTCTTAGTTGAATAGCTTAAATAACCACATTAGGAATATATATATATATATATATATATATATATATATATATATAAATATATATATTTATTATTGATAGAATGATTGTTAATAGTTTTGACAAATGACGTAACAAGCAGGTATCTATCATAGTACAATGACTCGCTAGGTCTAAATACAATATCTTATCAATTGGTTTCATAATATCCATTAGGCTTAAATATATTCCCTTAGCAATTTTAGTAACAGTATGATTCATCACATTAAAGGTATACGAATTCTCAAAGCGTTAAAAATCAGTTCAGATTCCCATTAATCATACAGCATATTGTATATATATATATATATATATATATATATATATATATATATATATATATATATATATATATATATATATATATATATATATATATATATATATATAAAGTAGATGAATAAAAATAAGAAAATAAGTAGTAATTTGATAGTATCAGAGCAGTGTTTAAAATCCAGGAATAAAGATAACAGAATGTTAGGAATAATAAATATACCTAGGTAATAGTTATAATATTAAGGTGATCAGTAAGAACACAAGAAATAAAGAGAGAGTAAGAAGCCACATGGGTCTATCGAGACTGTATGAGTCAAACTAAATATATATTTATCAAACACATTCCCATGCAACATGTACAACTTACACCACACCCTAAAGCTTGTCAATATCCTAAACAATATACACACTACTACCAAAAGCAAAAACTATAGCTAAGGTACATGCTCACCACACTACAAGCTTTAATAAGTTTGTCATACCAGTAGTTACAACATGCAGTTTTACCTTAATAACTAACTAAACCGCCAATTTGGCTTAGTGAAAATATACTATATTATGCCCAAACCATCCATATACCTATCCAATCTTTTCTTAAATGTTGCAAGTGAGTCACACTCAACAACCTCCTTACAGCAAACCATTCGAAAAATTAACAACCCTATTACTGAATGAATGTTTCCTCACATCAAGATTACATGTCTTCTTAATTCTCTTATTGTGTCTCCTGGTCTCCTGTCCATGGTTTACTATAAAAAATTTATTGATCTCAGTATTATCAATAGATACAAATCAACAACAAGACATATAATATATAGTCAATACTCAATATCTATATATATACCTTCAGCTACATCCCAGCATTGCCCACGAGGTTATATTAAATTTTTAGATTTTCTGTACTTCATTACAATTTATGGCAAGGTATATTTTTACACTAATCTCAATACCCAAAAGTCACTAAAAAAAATGTTCAATACTTGCAACAGTCCACGCTATCCTTCCAACATACCCAAAACATTCTTTCTACTTTTTTCTAATGCAGGTCTGCCAGTCTGAATTCAAAACTACACCCATCAGTGACTAGAATATACAAATTTAAAAGGAAAGCATGGTTTGCCATCAAACTCAAATAATCTGCATAACTAAATCACTTGATCAGGAAAACATATAGGCTAACTCAATTTCCCCTGGGCAAGAGCCTACTGCAGAGGTAAAGAGTCCCCCACCTTCCTTCAATAACAGGATAGAGGTTCTTGAAACAATTTATTCATTTATATATAACCCACAAATTTGATGTTATTTCAAAGATAACAAAAGTTTATAGAAATCATCTCCTCATGCCCTTGATATTAATGGTGTGTAATTTGACAAATTTCATGTACATTACGAAATTTTCTTGATATAAATTAAAAATGTCCTTCAACCTTTGGAAAGTTTATTTTTGCATACACTTGCAATTTACAGTTAGAGTCAGGTTTAGGTACTACTTACTAAGTTAAGGGTCAAATTTTATAAAATTATTACCAGATAATAATGGAAATCTTTGACAAGACAGAAAACACAATCCAATTACAACTTATCTACTGTAGATAGTAGTATACTAATCACTACTAGCGATGGGAAAGGGAAACTATCAATAACTTTTACAATTGACATCACTATCAATAAGCTCTATAATGGTTATATTAGGCCATTGATTGAATACTGAGCAAAACTTTGGGCTCCTTATCTAAAGAAAGACATTAGCATGCTGAAGGCAGTACAAGAGTTACAAGGATAGGCTAAATGAATTAGTAATATTTTCCATAGAAAGAAGAATTCTTAGCGTGGATATTATTCCAGTTTTTAAAATGTTTCAATCAATTAACAATGTAGTTAATTACATCACAAAAGGTTTACCATGGGGTCATAACAAAAAGATAATGAAGAAAGCATTTGCATCTAGATATGAGAAAGTATTTTTTCAGAAACTGTGGTTAATTTTAGGAATGGATTACCACAAGAAATGACTGATTGCAACTCTCATTCATTCTTCAAGAACGAATTAATCAATACATGGATATTCTAGAGAGAGTATGATTGATACAGCTTTTAACTTCCAGGTATTCTAGCGGATATTTTGATAATCCTTTGTGGTAATGGTGATTTGGTTTTGCATGTTTACTTAGTTTTGTTTATAATTTAGCTTATTAAATTCCATGCTCCATGTATAATTATGAAGTTATTATTCACATGATGAAAATTTAATCTAATATCAGCTATTCAAAGCAAATAGCAATACTGCAATAGTCTTGATATTCATAGTTAATAGAAAAATGAATGTAGAAAAATTATAATTAATTTTTTACTATAGAAAAGTTACATACCATATACCTACATGCACAACTTAATATTAGTGGGGGTTTCACTTTATACTATAAACTTATGGCAATATAGGGCTATTGTTACTTTTCAACCCTATAATTTAAAATTTAATATGCAAACTGGATGAGAAAAAAATTTAAATTACATAAGTCATTTGTTATTAGATTCACTCTCTTATCAATAAATACATTATGAACTCAGTCTTTTTCTTAACTTTGAAATGCTATGACTGACTTCCAATAAAAACACAGAAAATTACTATAATAAAGCACACATTTTCTCCAATTTCAGGAATGGAGTGTCTTTGACTGTACTTCTTTTTGATATAAAGAAACCAATGGCGCCACATGTATCTAAGATCAAACTAAAAGTTGCCATATACTGTATATATATATATATATATAAGATATATATATATATATATATATAGTATATATATAGTATATATATATATATATATATATATATATATATATATATATATATATATATATGTTGCTAAGTGAAAAATACAAACGTATATATATATATATATATATATATATATATATATATATATATATATATATATATATATATATATATATATATATATATATAAATTGTATTTATTTTGATTGTCGGTTAACTGGAAAGATCGCGGTAGCGCTAGGGAGGTAAGGTTATGATAAGATTGTTAAGTATGACAGATTAAGTGCAAACTTTTTAATCTTAACAATACTTGACAAACCTATCATAACCTTGCACCTTTACTAAGACCAATGCAATTTAGGCCATATTCCTGGTGAGATACAGCAACTATTTGTATGTGTTAATAACTTAATATAGTATTTTTAAGTTTTTATTATATTCTACAAAAATGATCTTCAATTATTTATTTTTTTAATCATTTCTGTACATTTTATGTTTATAGTTTCAATAGAGTAGGAATAATGAGTGATTGGACAGAAGCCGAAATAATTACCAAACTAAAATATAGTACAAAATACTTTTATAAAATTTTCTGTAATTAAAATATTTACAAACTGAAGTCGATACTCACAATAGAAATTATAGAATTATAGATAAACCAAATAAAAATAAATAATAAATAATAAATAAATATATATAAGAGCATATAGTATATATATATATATATATATATATATATATATATATAAATATATATATATATATATTGGTAATTGTTACCAAGAAGGTTCTCACCCCCTGTATTTTTATGAAAATACAGGATATACCTCTGTTGGCAATGAAGCAATAGTGAAAAACGGTTGTCGCTTTCTTTAGGAAAGTTACAGCCCTCAAAGTTGTGCTAAAAATCCCATAGACTTTTCAATATTGACCGACAAGGTTGTTTCATTTCAGGCCCTCTGAAGTCAGGTTATGATAAAAGTTTTGTTAAATATCGCCACAGGAAAAACTATGTAGAATTAATAAACCTTATCATAACCTGAACTAGGATGGCCCCAAACGAGCACGAGACCCACTAATTTTTACATATAAGAAAAAGTTCTATGGGAAAATTTATAACTTTCAGAGGCTGTAACCTTTTCCCAAAGAGACTGCCGATTTCGTTTTCACTATTCTTCATTATTATTTTTAGAGTATCCTGTGATTTTCAAAAAAAAAAAAAATTTTTATTTTTTTTTTAATAACAAATCCTATGGGGTTTTTTCCAACTTGAGAGGCTGTAACTTTTTTTTCCTAAGGAGAGCGAAATAATTTTCGTTTTCAATTATTCTTTATTATTATTT
>JABUQX010000303.1:40000-42500 GCA_015478945.1 Trachelipus rathkii
ATTCACTTATTTTTACAAAATAAAAAAACATTTTTTATTGGTCACTATCGATAACAGTTTTTTTTGCACATATATGAATATGATATGAACATTATATAAACCATATATAATAATAATAATAAGAATAATATATATATATATATATATATATATATATATATATATATATATATATATATATATATATATATATCTTATATATATATATATATATATATATATATATATATATATAGGCACGTTTTCTCACCAAAGTTAAAAGGAAGAAAAATGACTAGGGAACAGTTGATCTAAGGCTAAATCCTTTTTACTTATTGATGAAAATTTTTCAAAATGAATGGTGTGATGAAGGGTGGAGTCACCAGCAAAGGATTAGGTGGTTGGTATAGTAGCCATTGAATATAGTTGAAAAGTTGGGAGCAGCGGCGTAGCTAGCATTTATGCCTCCCGGGGCGGTCGTCGAATTTCCCGTCCTCCCGTAGAAATTACAACTTCAAGACTTCCCAAAAAAAGAGTTGAATATCATCAACAAAAATAGAAATAAAGAATAAAAATATAAAAAAAAAAATTAAATTAAAAAAAAAAAAAAAAAAAAAAAAAAAAAAAAAAAAAAAAAAAAAAACAGCAATTACAACAAAATGCAAGAATTTTCAAATTTAATTTTTCTGGCCTTTCTCTCCGCAAAATCTTTAATCACAATATCAAAATCTATTCCATCGGCAAGATCACGCTCAATAGAAAGTATTGCTAAAGCAGTTAGCCTTGTTTGACTCAATGCTGCCCCAAGGTAGTTCTTAATTAGATTTAGTTTTGAGAACGACCGTTAGCAGCTCGCAACACTTATGGCACGAGTCAAAAACACACGTAGCAGTATGACTATATTTGGTAATGAGTCGCCAAGATTAAAGTTTTGAATAAACTGCAGAATTTGCAAAGGACCTTCCATCTCCTTATCTCCAGCAACTGCCACAAAATGTTGCAGTCGTTTCCTCTCAACGAAGAACTCTTCTTTCTTTATATCCTCATCAACATCATTTAACTGGCAATCATAACCACTATTCAACAATTTTGAAGGTGTAAGGAAGTCGTATTTCGCTGAAAGACCATGAACTTGTTCAAATCTAGAGGATATTTCCTCAATTCAGCCTGTCTAGAAAAACAACATTTCTCTTCTTAGTTCAGCCTTCGTACCCTAGTGTTTGCATCGCTAGATCCTTCACCATCCATTCGTTTGGTTTGTCGAATTCTACCTCCATGCTTATTCCAGCTCAGAACAAGTTCTTTAAATATGCCATTGCATCGTCCACAGTTCTTGTTCCGATTTTGGAGAAGAGCAGTTCTTTAAAGCCAGGGTTTAGCCACATTCTTGCAAATTCCAGTCCTTTCGTTTGGAGATATTTTGAGCACATTAAAGTCCGGGAGGACACTTTCCAAAGCCAAAAGGAAAGGAAAGAGAAAAAAGGAAAGATAGCATCGCATGAAGAATCAACCCTGCCTCTGGACCTTGGTAGCTGCGTTTTCTGGTATTTCCGTAAGCCGTTTCCCAGAGCACGATTATTTCATGAATTTTTTCCTGTACAACATATCCACAGCATCTGCATCTAACTACTCATCTCGTTTCAAAACCACGTGTGATAGTTTCACCAGTTGTCGCCATCAAAATACCCCAATCGATGAGTCGAGTCCGAAAAGAACGAAAATAAACGGATCAATGTCAAAAGGGTAACATAATCAACAGCACTGAAGCTGCATGATATACCTGCCCAAATTCAGTGAATGATCAGTGCATTGGTATAAATTACAAACATTTCGGTGACCTCCCTGATGCGAGGTTCTGAATACAGATGATGACCCTGCCATCACGGCCGCATTATCAATGCCTTGTCCACGACAGTCTTGAATCTCAACGCTGTCCTTTTTCTAACTGCTCCAAAATTGTTGCTCCAGTTTGCTCAGCATTTTTGCCTCCCGTCTCAATAAAGCGAAGAAATGATTCCTCTAATTCGACTTCCTTTCCCTTCATTTTGACATAACATAAGACCTGGCTCATTTGGTCCTATATGAGAAATGTCGGGAGGTACTACATAAGATAATGACAATAGTATTTACTGTTTCACTTGCCTCGATAATTTTCTTTCCTGACTGTTGATTCCCAAAATGGCCACAATGTCATTCTGAATCTGTTGGTGAAAGATAGGACGTTGTGAAACTTTTTCGCAAGTTTCATTCTTACCAAATGTTCACGTAGTATTGGGCCGAACTTCGCCATCAAAGGAACCAACTTCAAAAAATTCCCTTTATTTTTAACATCATCAGTATGAACATCTCGATTTCCTCGTAAAGCTAGGTTTTGTTTAGCGAGAAACCGAATGATGTCCAGGAATCTGGTCAGAATTTGCCGACACTTTTTTGCTTCGTTCTCAACCATCTTTCTCTTTCTTCTTCTGTCGACTAGTTTACCTTGTGCAAGGCGGATCCAGCTCTTTCCATTGAATTAAGG
>JABUQX010000303.1:75000-77652 GCA_015478945.1 Trachelipus rathkii
GCAGGAAACTGAGGATGAGGCATATCGGAAAAGGTGATTGCAAATGATGGTTGACAGGATTAAAAATCGAAAGAGGAACAAAGAAAAGTCGATTGAAGCTTGTAGGGTAAGAGATTAGTAAGTATTTGTTACGATTATCATTTGTTGTTTGATTATTAAGAGTGATTGTTTATTTTTTTTCTCCGTTGTCATTGTCTTTGTGGGTAAGTTTCTTTTTAAGTTTGAGTTTCAAACTTAAGTGGGGAGATGTGTTGGGGAATTGATAAACCAAGTAATTTAAAAGAAATGTATTGTAATTTAAAGATCTTAGAGAACGAATTAGATTGTTTGCAGACTTTCTCGAGTAAGGTGAAACAGGAAAGGATCATGGGTAATACAGGTGTGATTAAGAAGAAAAAAAGGAAAAAGTCCCGATGTGATCGGTAAGTGATGAAATTGTTAGTTATATTTTATTATTTAGATAAGTTTCTTTAAATAAAAGTTACTAATTTGAAATGTGTTTTAGGGACTAGTTGCCAGGCCGGAATCCCCGTCACTGCTCTTAAAAATTATTGGTTGAGAAAACGATGTAAGGACAGATGTGCTGTGCACAACTAGCAAAATCTGATTGAATCTTTCAAGAATGACTTATTGAAACTGGCTCCAATATTGCGAAGAAACCGATTGTGAATCGAAAGTTTATTAAAAATTAACTGCTTGATATTCCGATAAATGAGTGTTAATTGGTTGATAGGACTTTAAAAAAAGTAAGTTGTTGTGATTTATTCTTTCTATTACCTAAAGTGACTTAAATTTACAAGCATAAAAATTGCACTGAAGCTTTAGACATTATTTGATAGAAATTAAATAAAAGCGAAGGTAGCTTAAATGCTAGAAAATTGTGAATACATTTAAAGTGACAATTTCCTTTTAGTAAACAGTTTTTTTTTGCTTGAACTCGATTTGGTAAAACGCATTTGATGACAGTCGCCTCTTGTGAATTTAGTGCTGATGTGCTCCTTGATAACCTGACGTGTCTCCTCCGCTCCTATGAAGAATTATTATCGTTATTCATTGATAATTTGTAACATTGTTTATTATTGCTAAAGTTTAGGTAGGATTGTATAATATTAGTTAGGGAACATAGATGAATTTATAAGCATTGTATAATTATAATAAGAAAACTTTAAGATTATTTTTCTACTCCTCCATCATTGCAGGGTTAATTATTTGAGTTTATTGAGTTTCAGAAAAAGTAACTTAACGGTTGTTAAGTAGGTCCTGTGAATGTTTAATTATTGTGGCCTGTTTTATATATATATATATATATATATATATATATATATATATATATATATATATATATAATATATATATATATATATATATATATATATTATATATTTATTACAGAAAATAGGCGCAGTAACAATATATATATTATATATATAAAAGAGCGAAGATACCCAAATTTTCTTGGGTTAATGTGAAGGGTTTGTATAAGAAGATAAGAATGAGGGTGTGGCTTCTTTTAAGAGTTTTTGAGTTCCCTAATATTTGAATCTTTGAAAGTTAAAGGTATTGTCACAAGTACAATCTCTCTGATCATATCCAAATTACAAATCCAAATTTGTCACTTCATTTGCAGTGACGGCAATAGTGAAGATCAATATTGCTCATTTACTTTCAAAGCAGTTCAATGAAATTATAGATGGGCAGTAAGATTCATGAAAAAACGTTTGAGAACTAACTCTGAGGATCAAGATAGTAAAAAAATAAAATAAATTATAACTGATTCTTCTTTAACAGCTGTGATGAATTATCTCTTGGTTTCAAGTCATAATAAAATGATTTATTTTTTCTTAATAAAAAAGGAGCAAATGTCGATTGTAATCTTTTCGAATTGTAAAAGATAAATGAGGAAAAATATCCCAAATTTAGAAAACTTGATAGATGCCATGCCACTTTGCAGTATCCTGGGCAAACTTTAATTAAGTGTCGTAAGTATGGTGTATGATGAAAGTGTAATAGGTGTAATGATGAAGCTGCAGAGAAAGTTCTATTTTTAAAATATAACTGGTTTTTAGGATGGTTAAATTTTTGATAATGTGTTTTAACTTCAATTCATAAATGGGTAGACATTCATGATAGTGAATGGTGGGGTGCATAAGTTAGTATTTTATTTCTATTACTCTTGACGCTTTCAAACGCGGCAGAAACCTACTTCCTTTCCAGCATTTATGTTTCTTTTCGATATTAATAATTACAGAATCGTTAACAGACCAGAATTTTAGATATAGGTATTAGCAATGCCCGTTTTCATTGCAGTTTTAAAATTTGATAATTAAATTATTTAAAATAAAATGCTAAACATCCGCATCCACAAATTTTCAAATCATGGCATCTTCATAGCATCCGCATCTGTGGATGTCAAAAATATCATATCCTCTAAATTACTCATATATATATATATATATATATATATATATATATATATATATATAATAATATAATATATATATATATATTATTATATATAATATTCTATATAGTATTACGTCAATCCAGCTCTTTATAAGCAGGGATCTAATTATGAGAATAAAAAGCACAGAAGACGCCCAGACGCCGCGACTTGGAAATTTTAAATGACAAATTTACAACGTTTGCGAATAC
>JABUQX010000304.1:0-5000 GCA_015478945.1 Trachelipus rathkii
GGAGAGATATAACCGGTACAACATAACCGCTCATGTAGCCTAGCACACTCAAGACTTAGTCTTTACATTCACCAAACGATTTAATTTGCACCAGCCACCTTCCCTGCCATTTCAACACTTTCCTACTACAACTCGCATCGTCGTCCTTCTCATCCAACATATACCCTAATATTTAACTCAGACACTTGTTCTAGCTGCTCACCAACTAACATAACTTCACACACTGAGAGTGTCTCATCAAACCATACCTTACTCTTATCCCGTTTACTTTCAAGCCTCTTTCACACACCCTGCCAATTCTCTATCAATCTCTCAAACTCTCCTTCAGATCGACAACACAAACCAAATCATCCGCATCTAATAGGTAGGGAACCCTCCACACTCCATCTCTCCCACCATTTCCTGCCATCCCACCTCAATTCTTTCATAACCCCATCCATATAAATTGAATACCAGGAACATACCACAACCCTGTCTCACTCGCTATTAATCCTAAACCAATCACCATTGACACCATTTATTCTTACACACGCTTTACATCGTCATACATACTTTTGTTCATTCAGAAGCCTAACCCACAACGACCATATACATACACCTGCATAACGCTTTCCCTATTAACTCTTCATACGCTGTTTGCAAAATCCATAAACCTAAATACAATTTATTCTTCTTCTCCCTCATTTCTCAAAATCTTGTTTCAATGTAAAGATTTGATCACAACATCCTCTACCACTCTAAACGCACCTTGTTCTTCTTCACCAACCAGTCCCTCAGTCACTCGACGCCACTCTTTCGACCAAAAACCAGCATAATACTTCCGTACAACTCAATAAACTTATTCCGCTATAATTTCTACAGTTCCCTTTTCTCTCCCTTACCCTTATACAAGGGTACTATTTCCGCTCTCGCTCCAATCCCTTGGAACTATACCTCCATAAACGCTTTACTAACACAACTTCCAAATCAATCATCACCATCTCGCCTCGCTCTTGATCATTTCACTAGTATTTCATCTATACCGCAGATTTACCATTCTTCAACTTTCTCCCTACCATTACCTCCTCCTTACTAATAACTCATCCCCAAAATACCCTATTTCTTCTTGCACATCAACAACCCAAACACATTCACTAACACCTCATCATTATTGTTAATATTGTGCCGATTTTCGAAGTGTTCTTTCCACTCCCCTCACATCCATTTCATAGTACAAAAGCACATGCCTATTTCATTATTCTAAGCAGATTCCCCATTATTCTCATTCTTAACCTTTCGCGCTTCCTTCAGAAGAGCTTCCCTATTTCCTTGTGTCCTCATTCATCCTCCTTCCAACTGTTCATTTACCTTCTTTTTTTCTCCTACGTATACACCTTTTATTTCTTTTTTCCTCTTATATATTCCAGCATCTTTTCTTTTGAAAATCTTCATCATTTGTTTTGTAACATTCACCACTGCTTTATATATATATATATAATATATTATATATATATATATAATATATATATATATTAATATATAATATTATATATATATATATATATATATATATATGAATTATATAATATTATATATTTATATTATCTATATATATATATTATATAAATGTTGAAAAAACTTACATGTCCATTATATTGTATTTTTGAAGAAGCGAGATGTACGTTTTTTTGTGATCATTTTGATTGAAAGAATCTACAGGTTAAATTCCTGTGTTTCTGAATTCGTAGATTCTTGTATGTACTGGATTTCCTCATCATTCCTATAAATTTTATATATATATATATATATATATATATATATATATATATATATATATATATATATATATATATATAATATATTTAAGATATATATAAAGAGAGAGAGAGAGAGAGAGAGAGAGAGAGAGAGAAGAGAGAGGAGAGAGAGAGAGAGAGAGAGAGAGAGAGAGAGAGAGAGAGAGAGAGAGAAAGAAAAAAAAAAAGAGAGAGAGGAAGAGAGAGAGAGAGAGAGAGAGAGAGAGAGAGAAGAGAGAGAGAAAGGAAATAGAGAGAGAGAGAGAGAGAGAAAGAGAAAAGAAGAGAGAGGAGAGAGAGAGAGAGAGAGAGAGAGAGAGAGAGAAGAGAGGAGAGAGAGGAGAGAGATTTAGAGAGAGAGAGAGAGAGAGAGGGAGGGAGAGAGAACGAGAGAGAGAGAGAGAGAATTTATGACAATTATGCATGAGACTCTTACTTTTTTTAACTTTTTACTTGCTGGCATAAACTTGACGGCATCATCATCATCCTCTTCCTCCTGCTCAGTCTCATCATTCTCTTCATAGATGTCGCCATCATCCATGTCTTCTTCTTCTTCACTCTCATCATCTGTCTTATCTTGTTCTGTGTTCAACAGTTCATCCTCAAAAATTACCTTTCTTCTTTTGATACCATCATTGCCAAGTTGCAACTCAAATTTTGGAATATCTTCACTAATATAATATATATATATATATATTATTATATATATTTATATAAAAAATACCTATTTATAGCTAATTATATATAGATATTAAACTTTATATATATATATATATATATATATATATATATATATATATTATATATAATATATATATATAATATAATATAATTTGGTTTTGGTGTGGCGAAATCTGAAGAGAGCTTGAGAGGATTGGTAGAGAGATTTGGCAGGGTGTGTAAAAGGAGGGGTTTGAAAGTAAACGTGGATAAGAGTAAGGTTATGGTTGTGAGTGAGACATCCTCAGTGTGAGTTATGTTAGATGGTAGGCAGCTGGAAACAAGTGTTGAGTTTAAATATTTAGGGTATATGTTGGATGAGAAGGGACGGACGATGCAGAGTGTAGTAGGAAAGTTGTGAATGGTAGGAAGGTGGCTGGTGCAATTAAAATCTTGGTGGATGTAAAGAGTCTTAAATCTTGAGTGAGCTAGGGTCTTACAAAGGGTATGTTGTGCCCTATGTTATTGTCATAGTATGAGAACTATGGTCTGAATAAGAAGTATCGATCTAAAAGTTCAATGTGCTCAGGATGGACAATCTTAGGGGTGTGCTAGGTGTGAGAAGAATTGCTAAAATGAGGAATGAACAAGTATTACAGAGTTGTATGGTGTGAAAGAAGGGATAAATGAGAGAATAAATGAAAGTATGGTTGAGATGGTTTGGTCATGATGGAAAGGATGAATGATAGCGGTGGTTCAAGCGGATGTATAGTGGGCGAGCTGTGTTGGGAATCGACCGGCTTGGAGACGAAGAAAAAGTGGATTGAGTTATTAAAGAATGTTTGAAAGAGAGAAATCTGAGTTTGGTAGAGGCGAGAAGAAAGGTGTATAACAGGAGTGAATGGCGGGGGATTTGGTGAGGGGGTAATGGTTGTGGCCCCACCTGGGGGGCCAAAGGGATAGAACCCTTACCTTGATGATCTACCATAGTGAGGGTCCATGCTTCCCATGAAGCTTTAGGTGGATTTTTCTGACTAGCGATGAGTTCTCATAATTAATGGTAATGAGGGGGCGGTTAGGCTTGGGGCCCCTTTCTTTTCGCATTATGTATGTTCTCTACTGCTTTTTTTCTTTCTACATAGTGAGGGTCCTCTGTCCATGAGCTAGGGTGGATTTTTCTGACTGCGCCGAGTTCTCACTAATTTATGGTACTGAGGGGGCGGTTAAGGCTGGGCTTTCTTTTTCGACTATGTCATGTTCTCCACTTGCTTTCTTTTCCGATGCTCGTCACGCACCTTACTTCCATTCTTGGGAAAATAGAAGGCAAGAAAAGAAGAGAAGAATATAAGAATGGCCTCGTGGCGGCCGATTCTCATACGAGAAGACGGCTGGTTCACATCCTCCGCGTAGCAAGTTGGAGGTTTTATTCTATCTGTGGGCAAAGAATTTAAAAACTTGACTGCGAACACCGTTGGTGTGCGCTTGGTTTGGTTTAGGCCGGCCTTAAAGTGTCGATTTCCTTGTGGTCCCCCCAGCTTACATTTGTAGTGGGATAAAGCACGTTAAAAAGTAGTTATATATATATATAATATATATATATATAATATATATTATTATATATATATATATTATATATATATATATATTATATATATATATATATTATATATATATATAACCGGTATATATATATATATAATATATATATATATATATATATATATATATATATATATATATATATATATATATACAGATGAGTATACTACTAAATACATAATCATTTATTAAAATACATAAAATGAAGCAAAGGTGAAATTATTTTTTGACCCAATATAAAAATGGCCGAAGAATAGTTAAGTAAAATTGAAAATGAAATTACCCCAAATTCTCTTTTTCTTCTTCTTCTTCTTCTTCTTCGTCAGATTCGTTTTCACTCTCATCAATGATATTAGGAATAACTTTAGAATGACTAAAGAGACGTACACCTTTCTCTTTAATCGCTGTTGCCTTAGTGTCATCCTTCATTTCCATCAAATTCTTTAAAAGTTTAGTCTTATTGACATCTTCCTCATCTTCTTCTTCATCGTCGACATCTTCCTTCAAAATGGGGATAAAATCATTACCAAATTATTACTGCAACAAAACATATTGCAACATAATAAAATTATCAAAAATACTTACAGTTTTGTTTTCTCTTCCATAATGAGAACCACCTAAATCTATATATATTGCGTCTTTATCATAAATAACTCCCGAAACGCCCGCCATTGGAGCATAAAGAAGTCTTTCTTTTGAATTTAGTGATCTTTTCTTAACTTTATCAGGTAGTGGGCAAGGATCGTCCAAAATATTTAAGTCCTTTATTTGGTAATCACCAACGCCTTAAGAAATTAATTGTATTGAAAAAAAATTAAATATATAAATAAGCCATTTATATTTAATATTTAAAAAATTATTAAAAATATCATTTAGTAAATCAAAAAAAAAAAATAATAATAATAAAATAATAATAATAATATAATAATAATAATAATATTAATAATAATAATAATAATAATAATA
>JABUQX010000304.1:10000-28886 GCA_015478945.1 Trachelipus rathkii
TGTCTGAATGAAAGAAATGAGAGTTTGGCAGAGGCGAGAAGAAAGGTGCATAATAGGAGTGAATGGCAGGGATTTGTGAGGGAGTATGATTCAGAAATACATGTATATACGATAAAAAAAGGAAAATAATTTAAAAATTATCAATTATCTTACCCCCATTATTCTTGGTGTCCCATATGCACGACAAATTTCCAAAAATTCAAGAACTTCCATCTCAAATCCAATTGTGATGTCAACCATTAGAAGTACAACATCAGCAATTTTGGCAACATCAACCATGGCATTGATGTCATTTTTTACTTCTAAGAAGGTTAATCTCTGTTTCCTGCCTATAAAATTATTTATATTTATATATATATATATATATATATATATATATATATATATATATATATATATATATATATATATATATATATATATATATATATATATATATATATATATATATATATATATATATATATATGAGTAGTATATATATATATATATATATATATATATATATATATATATATATATAGGTATATATATATATATATATATATATATATATATATATATATATATATATGATATATATATAGTAGTATATATATATATATATATATATATATATATATATATATATATATATATATATATATATATATATATATATATATGGTATATCTATGTATATATATATATATATATATATATATATATATATATTATATATATATATATATATATATATATATATATATATATATATATATATATATATATATATATATATATATATATATAAAATTAAGTTAATACAAAAATAACGACAAATTATTTAATATTTAAATTAACACCCAAACAAAGAAGAGAAAGATATACAGTGAAGGACTTTTTGTGCTTTCTAGTCAAATTTTTTTTTTTTTTTTTTTTCAGGCTCCAACTCCATCATTTTCAAATAATCAGCTCTGACCCGACTCCATAAATTTAAAAATTTTCAACCCCAGCTCCCATCATTTAAAAATATACGGCTCTAGCTTTACCCCCAAAATTTTTTGGCTTTAAATAGCTCCAGCCCAAAAATAATTTTGGCTTTGGCTCCACCTTATTAGCCCTGCTTTCTAGGACCTGCTAGTGCTTGTAATTGAAACTTAAGTAAAAATAATAATAATAATAATAATAATAATAATAATAATAATAAATAATAATAATAATAATAATAATAATAATAATAATAATAATAATAATAATAATAATAATAATAATAATAATAATAATAACCTTACCAACAACAACAGTTATAGGGCCTTCTATTTTTGATACTTTCTGCTTTGTATAATTTTTAATTAAACTTCTTATAAGTGTACTTTTGCCTACTTGTTCTCCACCCACAACAGCAACTAAAACAGGTGCAGGTTCCAAGGGAGTTCTGCTGACTACTGGTATGTGTACTTTCTTTGTTTTGATGTCTTCAGCTCTGAAAAATAAATAATCAGCAATTAAAAGTATTAACAACAAGTTTAAAACCCTGAATTAGGAATCACAGTAAAATATTCTGATCATATTTTATGAGTTATATAAGTTTATTTTATTTTAACATTAAAAATCTGTTCAATGAGATGATTGACAAAATTACTCTCAAAAGGGAAGCTATATTGATGGCTCAAGATATACCAAATATGGAATGAAAACACTGCTGCATTACTCCTCTTTTGATATTGATACTACAATAGACATTGCTTTCCTGAAATATTTAGTCGCATATGTCTTCCTTTGAGGGAAACTTGTATGACTAACCTTTCCACACAATAGTACCCTTTAACTAACCAGTTTTTGAAATCCCATACTTCACCACTCTAAGCACAATCCTTCAAATACTCTACAGTTAAATTATGGGGAAACTTTTACATCTTCTATTTGCTTCACATATTTTGAGACTGAATCCAGTTTCTAACACTTTCTCCTAACTCTAGTGGACTTTCAAGTTGGCCTCTGATCTTTTTCCACATAGGAATAACCTCTAAAAAAAGTTGTGTGTGAGGTGATATCCAAAATATTCAGTCCTGATTGGTTCTGTAATTAGTTCAAAGACATGCACTTAGTCTATCCTTTGCCATCATCCTCGAAGTAGTCAATTTTCGCACATATGCACAGGTTCATGTGACTTACCATTTTTGAAATGTCTCCCGGTAGTCTTTTTTTAGAAGGGTGCCTAGCACTTTCCGAGTTTCGTCTTGGAGGATCTCTTCTATATCAAACCTGTGGCCTTTCATCTTCAGGTGGGGGTAAAAGAAAAAGTTGCTGGTGGCTAAATCAGGCGAATATGGCAGGTGGGGTACACCATTCAAGTTGTTTTTTGGTCAAAATGGATGCTAAAGCCAGATCTTCTCCCCCAGAGACCAGGACCACCATACAAAATGTCACAGAAGATGGAATTTACTGTTTTGTTTTTTAGGACAAATTCTTTGCACACAATCTCTTTAACTTCAAAGAAAATGATGAGCATACACTTCACATTGCTCTTGACCTGCCATGCCTTTTTCAGTCTTAGTGAGTTTGGAGGTTTCCATTGACAGGATTGTTGTGCTGTCTCTGAGTCATTATCATAACCCAGCTTTCATCACCTGTGATAACTCTTGACAAGAATGTTGGATCATCAGTGACGCAAACAAGCTCATTGCTCATACTGTTCCTTTATGAGGTACAGTACATTACAAAATTACCACAAACCACATACACACTCAAAATAAGCGATTGTAAAAACTTAACAAACCTGCTCACTTGGGTAAAACTTTCAAAATATATATATATATAATATATATATATATATATATATATATAGGTATATATATATATATATATATATATATATATATATATATATATATATATATATATATATATATATATATATATATATATATATAAGGGAGATATTGATCATGCATCCATGGTGTCAATTGGCAATTCGCTATCTTATTCTGGTGTTGTTTATTCTCGGAAATGTTTTTTATAATACAGTCTGGAATTGTTTACCATTTCTAATCCAGGCTGTGATACGTGGTGTTATTTATGATATGTCTTCAATTATTGAAAACCCTTATAACATTTATAGATATTATACCAGTTTTTCTTCTTTTTAGTACATCTTGTTATGATTATATGTATGAATGATATAATATAAACTTAATGATAAACATAGCACCAGGAGCACAGATGATAGTAAAAATATAATTGTGCTGAATATTTATACACAGAAGAAGTTGATAAGCCTTTCTAGTTGTCTCAGAGGTCAGTGCTGCAAATTTATTTGATTTTATTAATTAATAACTGTAAGATTTGTAGTAATGTACAGATAGTAAACTTGACTCTTATTACAGTTTACTATCTTGTTGCTTGCTGGAAGGCCGTTGACATCATTATTCCCCATTTAAGAAAAACCCCTCTTGGATATATCAGGGTATGTTTCTTAGTAGAATAGATATATGTGACTTCTTTTAACTGTCAAATATGCAAATATAAATTATGGTATAAATACCAATAATTGTTTATATTTGACAGGGTTCTATCTTGGGATTCATCCTGAATCCTTCAAGTTTCTAATTGTGGGCTTCTTCTAATACTGGGCTGATATTCTTATTCTGGGCTACGTTTCAATCTTGGGATTCCTTCTTTTCTTTTTGGCTGATAATCTTGAGTGGGATTCCTTAGTGAATCTTTCCTCGGTGCTATTTTAAAGTTGGAATTCATCCTGAATCTTTCTTCTTGGAGTTGTTTCGGAGTTGTGGTTCATCTGGATCCCTCTCCTGCCAATTCTAACGTTGGGATTTGGCCTGATTCCTTCCTCTTTAATAGTACTTCAGCATAGTTGTATTCTCCTGAATCAGACTCACCACTTGGAACCATTCCCCCAGTCAATTCAGTTAAGTCATCATTTATTCGCAATTGTTGTGTCTGGATTTCTGATTCCCTTGATTTTTATGCATGAGCAATATTTGGAAGCGTTCGGTTTCCACTCTCGATTCTGATCCTAGAGCTGTCTGTGCTCACATATTTTACACCTTGGAACCTTTAACTTGCCCTCCAAGGTGTATTAACTAATTCTATTTAATCATAATCTTTTATTTATATATTGTTGGGGTAGGACTGTGGTAAACATTAACTTTTGTCAGACCTCCCACCATATATTCTGAGCGATTTTAGTAAAGATAACACTTTTTTATGGAGTGTCACTATCCTTCATATTGATGTTTTTGGTATTGTTACTCTTAATCTTCGAGACCTCTATCGGGTTAATCTTCGAGACCTCTATCGGGTTAATCTTCGAGAAAGCTCCGGGAAACGAGCTAAATAATTCTACATCTTCCTTTAGGTAAAAATCTTAGATTGTATCAACATTTTATATCAAAGTTCACAATCCTCCTCGAAAGTCATTCAAGTCAGCAGGCCGACGGAGTCCTGAAGACTAACTTCCTCCGTTACGGAGAAAATCTAATCTGCTCCGTATTACCCCGGATGGTGTCAGGTGGTTGCTGTGCTGACTAGACCTTCAAACCACTATCTTTGAACATCACAAACCTAACATTGACGTAATCTCCTATACTTTGACTTCCGAAATCAAAAATTCTTCGAACTTCATATCTCCTAGAAAGAGCGGAGAGAGGTACCTCACCGTCGGGTACACTTGTTGATCCCAGCGTACTTCCTCTCCGCCACATAAATAAATTAAGTGGCGCCCGAACAGGGACTCTGAGTTCCTGCGCTTGCGTGCACTAGGATTGTGACTCTCGCTCACATCGTCATATTTATTTTTGAAAAATCATCGATTCTCTTCAGTTCTTTTCAAAGAAATCTTCTTCTTTTGTACTTATATTGGACAGATCGAGAGTTAGTTAGTAATAACCCTCCCATACTTTGAAATTCTTTCTTTTGAAACTTACAAAAGAAAATGTCAGAAAAACCTCAACCAAAAGACTTGGATACGAGCATAAATGCTGATAGCCAAGAAGCTGTGGACTTTGATCCCTCTCTTGCAGCTGTCGCATTAGATCCACGTGTAGAACAACGTCTCCGTGATGATCGTAATAAAAATAATGTAGGAATGAATGTAGGAATGAATGTGGAAAATAAAGACAGGGTAGAAGTTGTCAACTCTGACATACCCTCTGACTTATCTTTAGCTCCCAAATCTGACAAACCTTTCACTGAGCCTGAGATGAGTACTTTATTAACTAAACTCCATAAACAGGTGTTAAGTGAAAGGCAATTGGCTCAAGTAAACGATACAGTCAGTAAGGTTGAACACAGAACGTTCCATGATCAAGGTCAAGGTATTCCACCTAATTTCGATTCCCATTATGTGCATATGCCTAAAAATACCACTTCTTTCTATGATCGTGAGTATAAACCTTCCTTAGTTTCCCAATCTCAACCACGATCAACGCCTTTTCTACATAATCCACCCAGTTATGTAGAAAATTCTAGAAATCAAATTCTTTCTAATCCTAATCTTCATTCTAATCCTAACCTTATTCCTAATCCTAACCTTATTCCTAATCCTAATCTTATTCCTAATCCTAATCTTATTCCTAATCCTAATCTTATTCCTAATCCTAATCTTGTGCCTACTCATAATTTTCTTCCTAAATCTCAACTTCTTCCTAATCCCAATCTTCGTCATGATTCTATACCCCCAGTAAATTACTTCACCCAACCTAAGTCTCTCTTTAGAACTCCCGATATGGGCAGAGACAATAGAGATTCTCTATCCCCTATCAATAGAGGAGAGGCTGACTTTTCTGAAAAGTATAATAAATTACTACAGCCTCAACGAGAACAAATTCCCTTAAATCAATATCCGGAGCACCAGATGTTTTCGACTGATTCTCAGTCGCATTCTGGTTGTAATCCACAAGGATATTCCCAACGACTGCCTATGCGTCGTATTCCTGACGATGATGAACCTTCAATGTATTCAGGACCACACATGAAAAAGAGACTTGACATGCTGGAGGAAGCCATTGTGCTTCTGACTCAGTTACTCAAGAACTCTCAGAAGCTTAAGGTTGTGGATCCTGGAAAGTTTAAATATGAATCGGAACAAGATCTCTTAGTCTACCTGGCTGATTTTGAGGCTTATTGTAGCTTAAACTACCCTAATGCCCATCACCAATGGTTACGACTGCTTGGCCGACAGCTAGAAGGCAAATTCTTGAACATATACCGAGAGATCATCAAAGACAACCGTGAATACTTCTCTGTACGGGATAATCTTGTGTGTTGGTATCGTGATGAGGAACGAAAGAAGAAAGAATACAGAATACAGAAGTATCATGCCGCTCACCGATACCCTAACGAGAGCATCAAAATGTTCGCCCTTCGGTTAGAGCGCCTAGCTAGTCAAGCATATCCGGGTTATGATATGAGAGATCATGATTCACTTAGAATAGCTTTTCTATGTAGTTTGCCTCCTTATGTTGAGATATTCGTCAGTCAGTATATCAAAATGATGGAGCTGGACGGTTATAGTAGAGCTCCATGGGAAAATATAGTGAATTTTGCGGACTCTTTAGACAGCAATAACACTGCTTTCCCAAATTCAATGTCCCAAACAAATCCACTTGAGGTCGGCCCATCAACTTATTCCCGAACTGACCAGGAGGTGGACTTAAACGAATCTGTTGAGTCAGTAATTCAGATCAATGCTGCACTCCCTGGATGGACTGATGTGTTGCGTAAGAAGGTTGAACAGCGTAAACCTAAGTCTTCAATTAACCTTAAACATCGCTCTTCTAATCTTGGCCAACGTAGTCCTCCGGAAAGAAATAATAGCAGTCGTATTGTCTACAACACTGTTCGAAATTCACCACCAAGTAATGACCGTTCCAGAACTCAGAATAATCGTAATGCAAATCGAAAGGGTCGTTCAGGATCGGGAGATCGGATGAATATCTTGTGTGACTACTGTGAGAAGCGAGGACACGAAATGCAGGAATGCTATAAGTACTTGGGAGTCTGTAGCTACTGCAAGAAAACCGGCCATTCAAATACCGAATGCCGAGCTAGGAACTCTCCTCCATCATCTCCCGTAAATACCCGGAAAGTGGTATGTCCCTTTTGTAGAGGTCCCCACGCGGGAATGAGGTGCTCTCAACGCACCCCTCCACGATCAAGTGATCCCGAACGAACTCCTCCTAGAGAATACCTTCAAGGTGCGGTAAAGAAAGTATATTCGCGATCATATTCCCCTGAAGCCCAGAAAAATTCGGCTAAACCAACTGAGAAGCCGCTTCCCCAACGCCTATTTCTGGACCCGTGTGAAACCTGTAACGTGTCTCACTATGAAGGTCGTTGCAAAGGGGGGTTTGCTGAAGCTCGCCCCGCCAATCAGTTAAACGACTAGTCCCCACAGAGATGAGTCAATCTGTGGAAAAGGACTTGGAAAATGACTCTGTAAAGAAACTGGATGATCCTCCTATTAACTTTTATGGGATACCTCCAGTGAGTAAATTCTCACATAAACCTTATTCCTATGCTAGTGAAGACATGGTCGTTGCTATTAACTTATGCCAGGCCGATATAGAACCTTTGATCGTCTGTGTCAAGTTGGATGATCAGGATGCTCCCATTTATGATTGCCTTGTAGATAGTGGGGCTGGAGTAAACTTGATAAGCTCCGAGATTGTTCCTTTCCTAGGGAATTCAAAAGAGCTTTTGGCTTCCGAAGACATAGGAGTAAGGGCCATCAGTGGTTTTGGAAATAGAGAACGAATTCCTATTGTTCACTATGTAAATATAATCCTGAGGTTTAATATGGGTTTTGTAACTCATCCTTCCGCGTTTTTCATAGTCCCCCAGGAATACATGGTGGATAACCCATTGATACTTGGTACTTGTGCTCTTAGGGATAATCACTTATTACCTGATATGTCCCGAAAACAACTGATTCATCTGCAAGGAAAAAAATTGACTGTGGTGGCCGATGGCATATCAACTTGTACCCAGTCCAATTTAAAGTCCTCTACTATACAGGTGAAAAACGTGTCGGTAGTCAATACTAATATTAATGATACTGATGTTATCTACGATCAAAATAATGATCGTACTCTTCGATATTTATTGAAGGGATTTAAGAAAAATGATAACAATATAAATTGGCAACAAGTTCCTAAACCATACAAAAGTCATTCTAAACAAATGGTTTTGGAAAATGACATCTTGTACTACCGAACTACGTCCGGGAATCTGTTATATGCAATTTCTTTGGACTTACTAATGCACATAGTTCTGGGACTCCATGTATCCTGTGCCCATATAGGTCGGAACAAGCTGCTTCAGTTGGTATACAAGCATTTCTGGCATCCTAGGGTCAATCAGGTAATTTCCGATGTAGTGCGGTGCTGCCCTGTTTGCCAGATGCAGAAAAACTTTTCTTCCAATGTAACTCCACCCATGTTGAAAATCTTGGCCAACTATCCTTTCGATTTATGTGCCATGGATTTGATTCAATTCCCAAAAACTTTTAAAGGAAATAAATACTGCATGATATTTATTGATCATTATTCTAAATGGGTGTCTGTAGTTCCCATCGCCGACAAGTCCAGCTTGACCGTATCTGGGAAACTGGAGCACCAAGTTCTCCCTTTCCTTCCTAAAGTTCCAAATCGTATATTAACTGATAATGGAACTGAATTTACTTCCCAGATATTCCAACAAGTGTTACAAAAACACAACATTAAACATGTGAGAATATCTCCACTTCATCCCTCGAGTAACGGTGTCTCCGAGCGATTTAATCGAAGTTTAATTCAACTACTGAAATGTTTAGTTCTGGAGCAACCCGCTACTTGGGATGAAGAATTGTCTTCCTCTATTTTAATTTATAATAATACTTATCATAGTGCATTGGACATGTCACCTTCTGATTATTTACTACAAAAAGCTCATGCTCCAGTGCACACTTTTCCCCAATATTGGAAAGAGGGCAGTGTCAATTTTAAACCTTTCAAGGTGGGTCAAAAAGTAGCTCGTAAAGTAATACGAACTGGGCCAAGCACTGCTCTTAAATTTCATAATAGGTGGGAAGGGCCATTTACTGTTGTTGATGTGAACCCGAATAGGGTGTCATATGTCATACAGAGAAATACTAATCCTCCCAGTAGAACTCAAAAAGTCCATTTCTCCCACTTAAGAGAATGGATTGAGATTCCTGGGTATTTACGAAAATACCTGACTAGAAATAAGGAAATTAGTGATGCATTTTTCTCGGACGAGGAAAGTTTGTTGGATGGGGAGGATGAAAATTCTCCTGAATCCATCGATCTTGAGTCTGAGACTGATTCAGCTAATTCTTATGAGTCAGAGTCCATCGCTGATACCTTATTGTTCACTAATAGCGATGATTCCCTGGAGGAGGAAGCTGATTTTGAGGGATTCTTAACTTTTAATCCTATCTCTGTAAGTGAGTATATTCAATTGCCAGATTTAACTCCTGTAATAGAGCCCACTGCTTGGGATCCGGGAGAAAACCTCAATATGAGTATGGAGGAGTTTATTCCTCAGTTATCTTCCGAAGTCTTACGAATGCCCGGTCACAAAGCGGTTAAATTTTTGCTCCCTCCTCTCGTAATTCCTATTTCACCTATCCATTCTTCGGACGAGTCAAATTCTAACCATTCTAGTCTACCTGAGACGGATTCCGATTCTAGTTTATCCGAGATAGATTTAATAAATATCCCTACTAGTTCTCCTATGAATCATGGTAGTACCCTGGGGGTCAACCATGCTGAAATACTTACCCCTGTTTTAGATTATCATGATATGTATTCACATGAATACCCTATTAGATTTAAATACCCCTCTGTCCTTTCTCCTGCAAGGGTAACTAATGATAATGAACACCTTATAGTTTCCCAAGCATCACAGTTGGAAAGTCCTAATCTGGAAGCATCTGGGTTGAGTCTAACGGATCCACCGTCCTTTTTTATGGAAAGACCTAACTATTCTCCCTCAGTCTCTTCTGAGGATCTTATGGATCTGTCGGAGAGAGTTGTTGTGGGTGATTTGCCGGACGATTGGTCAAACATTTTTGACTCAGATAGTTCTTCCAGTTCTCAAAGGACTGAATTTTATGGTTTCAGCCCGCCAAATAGTAATTCTTTCAATATATCCCCGTCGGCTGAAATGGTTTCTTCACCTGTCTCGGAAACTAGAATTCCACCTTTTCAAATAGTGGGAGAGGTGTTTGGTGATCCCACCAACGTCCATTTGGATAATAGTAATTTGACTTTGGTCCACATTGATGAGGAAATCTTGGAGGAAATGCAATTGGATGATCTTCCTCGCACTAGGAGTAGAGGATCAGTTCCAGATTTCCCCAATGTTATGTCGACTCCAGTGGAGTATGTACGTCATAGAAGAAGGACCAGTCTTTTATAACCTTGTCTCGGGGTTATAAAATGACACACTTGTGTCCTGATACGAAGTAAATAAGCCTGGAGAATAAAAGTTGGCTTTGCTTCATCTGTTTAGAAAATGAAACTTCTATCGTTCCCTTACTGACTGGAACGTAAATTTAAATTACTTGGCCAATCAAACTTATCAGTACATAGTTCTGATAAGTCACTTGAAAAAAAATCTTATTCCTATCTTTCTTAATCTCTTAAGTAAACTTCCTCTTGAACTATTGTTCTATAACATCTTCATCTATCGAAGCTGTTTTGAATGTATGCTTTCTAGTGTGCCTGATCGTCAAACACTTTAACTAAGGTGACGAAAAAACCCTCCTGGTGTACCTGATTCTTGTAAAATTGATCTTTGTGTGTCTGGATTCTTCTTGTATGCTTGCAGACTAAAAATTAAAACTATAAACTAAAAATCAAAATAGTCTTGTGTAATAGAATTCCTCAAGTTATTTAACCACAAATGGTTAAATACGTATAAGGTATAAATATATACTGTCTAGTATATATTTATCAAATAAAATGCATATAATTATTATGTATAGAGTCATCGAAAACCGCCTACCTCTATATATATATATATATATATATATATATATATATATATATATATATATGTATATATATATATATATATATATATATATATATATATATATATATATATATATATATATATATATATATATATATATATATATTGAGCTGTATATATATATGTACCTATTGTACATATATATATACCAGTTCCTCGGTTCCAACGAACCTGTCATGTTTCATGACAGGTTGTGGGCCGGAGGAGCTTTAAAACTTATTTTACAGATTTGTCCCGGTTCTGAAAGAGATAATCCGATGTTCTCTGATCAATCTATAACTTGGCTGAGTAGATCTCTCTCTTCAAATTAAATGGACCGGATGAGTGATTTCATAAGTATAACAAGAAAATAGAAAGAATCAGGAAAAAGACTTCCTAGATTGTTTCTATTTTCGAAATAGAAACTATAATAATGAAAATAAAACTTTCATTATTATTGAGGTGGTGTGTTTTCGATGAACAACTATGAACTTTCCAAGCACTTTATTTTCTGATTATATACCTTTATTTTAAAGATGCAAATTTTAAATTTTATATAATTAAATTTGTTTTTTTTATATAACTCGTCAGTTTCTCAATAATTAATTTGTACTTCTGATTTCCCAAATCAATAAGTGCAGTTGAGAAATAGTGAAGGTGAAAATGACTTAGTTTACTCTACGTCATTTTTTCGCTTCCAGACAGTTATTATATGATGAAAATTAATAATCTTAGACTAGATAATATGCTCATGTTTTTTTTATAATTGGAAATCCTTCCATGACTCAATAACTGCCGGATATTTTGATGTTTTTCAGGATTGACTCTACATAGTACAAGACATCTAGAAACATCTCTGTCGGTATCCCAGAGTATCAGGACCAGACAATCAGTATTCATCATGCCATTGTTAAGGGCCGAGAGATCTTCTGATAGACCATAAAAACTGTCTGTGTCAGGCCGCACCATATTGTGTTGCGTACCTGTGTTTCATCAATTATAACACCGATCTTTGAAAAATTTACTGAGGCTGCTGAAAGGTGAATGCCCAATCCCAAGTTACTTCTACAGTCCCTTTGGGCAAGCTATGTATGTGTCTAACCAACCAAGAACACATTAATCAGGATTGGGACACCAGTAGGCCAAACACGTTATGTCCATCTACAGTTGAATTGGTAAAAATCAAGATCTCTTATAGAAGAAAATACTAATGGACCGATAATAATACCGTCAGAGAGGCCGACATAATCGATGCTTGTTATAACAGCATTGTTAAGGGGAAGTACCTATTGTCACCCCTCATATCTATCATCTCAACCAGGAAACCTTTTACTTGATTCTTCTTGGTTGTTGGATTATATCAACAAGGAACCCTTTAACTTGATTTTCTTTGTTGTTAGAACCGTTTATTCTTAGAATCCCTAAAGAATAAATGTGAAAATTTATCTAAAAATTAACATTAAAACTGTATATAAACTTGTAAAAAATATATCTTGTAAATATTCATAGCTTAGTAGAGAGTCCTGAGTATCCTTCCCTACGCGCTGTTTCTATGCTCTTTGCCTCTTCACTCCCGTCTTTCTTCGAACGACGTGGAAAATTGAGGTGGGGGTTTAGATTTAGTGGGGGAGGATATAAGGGAGATATTGATCATGCATCCATGGTGTCAATTGGCAATTCGCTATCTTATTCTGGTGTTGTTTATTCTAGGAAATGTTTTTTATAATACAGTCTGGAATTGTTTACCATTTCTAATCCAGGCTGTGATACGTGGTGTTATTTATGATATGTCTTCAATTATTGAAAACCCTTATAACATTTATAGATATTATACCAGTTTTTCTTCTTTTTAGTACATCTTGTTATGATTATATGTATGAATGATATAATATAAACTTAATGATAAACATAGCACCAGGAGCACAGATGATAGTAAAAATATAATTGTGCTGAATATTTATACACAGAAGAAGTTGATAAGCCTTTCTAGTTGTCTCAGAGGTCAGTGCTGCAAATTTATTTGATTTTATTAATTAATAACTGTAAGATTTGTAGTAATGTACAGATAGTAAACTTGACTCTTATTACAGTTTACTATCTTGTTGCTTGCTGGAAGGCCGTTGACATCATTATTCCCCATTTAAGAAAAACCCCTCTTGGATATATCAGGGTATGTTTCTTAGTAGAATAGATATATGTGACTTCTTTTAACTGTCAAATATGCAAATATAAATTATGGTATAAATACCAATAATTGTTTATATTTGACAGGGTTCCTATCTTGGGATTCATCCTGAATCCTTCAAGACATTCTAATTGTGGGCTTCTTCTAATTGTGGGATCCGTTCTTATTCTGGGCTACGTTTCAATCTTGGGATTCCTTCTTTTCTTTTTGGCTGATAATCTTGAGTGGGATTCCTTAGTGAATCTTTCCTCGGTGCTATTTTAAAGTTGGAATTCATCCTGAATCTTTCTTCTTGGAGTTGTTTCGGAGTTGTGGTTCATCTGGATCCCTCTCCCTGCCAATTCTAACGTTGGGATTTGGCCTGATTCCTTCCTCTTTAATAGTACTTCAGCATAGTTGTATTCTCCTGAATCAGACTCACCACTTGGAACCATTCCCCCAGTCAATTCAGTTAAGTCATCATTTATTCGCAATTGTTGTGTCTGGATTTCTGATTCCCTTGATTTTTATGCATGAGCAATATTTGGAAGCGTTCGGTTTCCACTCTCGATTCTGATCCTAGAGCTGTCTGTGCTCGTGTACATATTTTACACCTTGGAACCTTTAACTTGCCCTCCAAGGTGTATTAACTAATTCTATTTAATCATAATCTTTTATTTATATATTGTTGGGGTAGGACTGTGGTAAACATTAACTTTTGTCAGACCTCCCACCATATATTCTGAGCGATTTTAGTAAAGATAACACTTTTTTATGGAGTGTCACTATCCTTCATATTGATGTTTTTGGTATTGTTACTCTTAATCTTCGAGACCTCTATCGGGTTAATCTTCGAGACCTCTATCGGGTTAATCTTCGAGAAAGCTCCGGGAAACGAGCTAAATAATTCTACATCTTCCTTTAGGTAAAAATCTTAGATTGTATCAACATTTTATATCAAAGTTCACAATCCTCCTCGAAAGTCATTCAAGTCAGCAGGCCGACGGAGTCCTGAAGACTAACTTCCTCCGTTACGGAGAAAATCTAATCTGCTCCGTATTACCCCGGATGGTGTCAGGTGGTTGCTGTGCTGACTAGACCTTCAAACCACTATCTTTGAACATCACAAACCTAACATTGACGTAATCTCCTATACTTTGACTTCCGAAATCAAAAATTCTTCGAACATCATATCTCCTAGAAAGAGCGGAGAGAGGTACCTCACCGTCGGGTACACTTGTTGATCCCAGCGTACTTCCTCTCCGCCACATATATATATATATATATATATATATATATATATATATATATATATATATATATATATATATATATATATATATATATATATATATATATATATATATATATATAATCATCATCACCATCCACATTCTTTCCCCAAGACTAGGGGTAGGTGCGTGTGTGTCGCATGCACTGGAACAGAATAGTAGTAGAAGAATATGATGCAAGTCGGGAAAAAAAGCCCAGTCATATTGCCCCTTTTATACCCTTTAATGAGATCTCGCCAGTCAGAAAAATAAACCCTAGAGCTTCACAAGACTGCAATAGACCTTCACAAAGGTATCTCGTCAATGTAAGGTTCATACTTTGCACCAGGTAGGCCACAAACATACCAACCTCACAAAACCCGCCATTCACTCCTATTATGCACCTTTCTTCTCGCTCCTGCCAAACTCACATTTCTCCCCTTCAAGCATTCCTTTACTGACTCAATCAATTTTTTCTTCAGTCTCCTAGCCAGTCGATTTCTAGCCCGCTCACCATCTGCTCACCATCAAATATCTGCTTAACCAACTGACTATCGTCCATCCTTTCCACATGACTAAACCATCTCCATGTACATTCATTTATTCTCTCATTTACTTCTTTCCTCACACCACACAACTCTCTAATATGTTCATTCCTCATTTTATCAATTCTTCTCAAACCTAACACACCGACCCGAAGATTATTCAGCTGCCCACATTGTACTTTAGATCTACGCCTCTTATTCCAGATCATTGTTTCACTACTATACATTAACACAGGTAACAACATACCCTAAATCCCTCATGTAAGACCCTAGTGCACTAAGACTTAGTCCCTTCACATTTACCAAGGATTTAATTGCACTAGCCACCTTCCTACCATTCACAACTTTCCTACTACACTCTGCATCATCTGTTCCCTTTTCATCCAACATATATCCTAAATATTTAAACTCAGACACTTGTTCCAGTTGTTCACCATATAACAAAACTTCACACTGAGGACTGTCCTCACTCACAACCATAGCCTTACTCTTATCTACGTTTACTTCAAACCCCTCCTATTACACGCCCTGCCAAATCCCTCTACCAATCCTCTCATACACTCTTCAGATACATCACACAAAACCAAATCATCCACATACGATAGGTAGGTTACCCTCCCCTGACACCCCCACCTCTAATTATTTCATAAACCCATCCATATACAAATTGAATATATTCAACTTTATATATATATATATATATATATATATATATATATATATATATATATATATTACAGGGTTTATATATATATATATATATATATATATATATATATATATATATATATATATATATATATATATATATATATATATATATATATATATATATATATATATATATATATATATATATATATATATATATATATATATATATATATATATATATATATATATATATATATATATATATATATATATATATATATATAATTTAAATTGTTTCAATTTTCAGTAACAAGCACTTATGGTACTAGGATGTAGGATACAGACCCAACTCGCATGCATCACACCAACCTCTTCCCCTGTATTGAAAGGGTTATAAATTCATAATATATTTCTGAAAATTTGCCTATATATGAGGAAATGAAATTAAAGGCAATTTTAAGTTAATTTGCTATTTTCTAACTTTATTTTGCAATTTTAATTTTATTATTAATATTTTTTTTTTTTTTAATTTCAATTCAATTTCATTGTGGATTTTTTATTTTACATTTACGGTATCTATTTATTTGGTAACTTTTATTACTTTTATATAGGATATTTTATCAATTTAACTAATTTAATTTCAAACTTTTACTATTTTTTAAGGCTATTTTAAAAAATTTAAGCTTATTTTTTACTTTTGTTTTACATAATATTTAAACATAATTGGTAAAATGCTTATTTACCAATAGGTAATAGTTAAGGAAGATTCATGATATCTATTATAATCTACAAATATTGGTGATGATGATATTTATATATGCAGTTATCCAGTGTGCCTCTAATATTAATGCCATATATATATATATATATATATATATATATATATATATATATATATATATATATATATATATATATATATATATATATATATATATATATATATTATATATATATATATATATATATATATATATATATATATATATATATATATATATATATTTCTTCTTCTTCTTCACCTTCCTCTTTGCCCCAAGATTGGGGGTAAGGTGCTGTACAAGCATCGGAAAAGAAAAGCAGTAGGAGAACATGACAAACGTCGAAAAGAAAGCCCAGCCTTACCGCCCCCTCTGTACCATTAATTAGTGAGAGCTCGTCACAGACAGAAAATCCACCCTAGAGCATCATGGGACCGCGACGGACCCTCACTATGGTAAATCGTCAATGTAAGGGTTCATCCCCTGGCCCAGGTGGGCCACAACCATGCCCCCATACAAAACCCCGCGCTATTCTCTCCTATCACACCTTTATTCTCGCCTCTGCCAAACTCACATTTTCTCCTTCAGACATTCGTTCACCGACTCAATCCACTTTTTTTCTCTTCGGTCTCCCAGCCGGTCGGTTCCCAACACACTCACCACTATACATCCGCTTAACCAACCTATTATCATTCATCCTTTCCACATGACCAAACCATCTCAACATACTTTCATTTATTCTCTCATTTACCCCTTTCTTCACACCACACCACTCTCTAATACGTTCATTCCTCTCTTTATCAATTCTTCTCACACCTAGCACACCCCTAAGATTGTCCATCTGAACACATTGAACTTTAGATCTATACTTCTTATTCCAGACCATAGTCTCACTACCATACAATAACACAGGTAACAACATACCCTCATGTAAGACCCTAGCACACTCAAGACTTAGTCCCTTTACATTCACCAACGATTTAATTGCACCAGCCACCTTCCTGCCATTCACAACTTTCCTACTACACTCTGCATCGTCCGTTCCCTTCTCATCCAACATATACCCTAAATATTTAAACTCAGACACTTGTTCTAGCTGCTCACCATCTAACATAACTTCACACTGAGGACTGTCCTCACTCACAACCATAACCTTACTCTTATCCACGTTTACTTTCAAGCCCCTCCTTTTACACACCCTGCCAAATCTCTCTACCAATCCTCTCAAACTCTCTTCAGATTCGCCACACAGAACCAAATCATCCGCATATAATAGGTAGGGCACCCTCCACTCAACTCCATTCTCCACCATTCTAACACCATTTCCTGCCATCCCCACCTCAAATTCTTTCATAACCCCATCCATATACAAATTGAATAACCAAGGAGACATAACACAACCCTGTCTCACTCCGCTATTAATCCTAAACCAATCACCATTGACACCATTTATTCTTACACACGCTTCACTATCGTCATACATACTTTTGATTCCATTCAGAAGCCTACCACCAACACCATATATCACTAACACCTGCCATAAAGCTTCCCTATTAACTCTATCATACGCCTGTTGTAAATCCATAAAACCTAAATATAATCTATTCTTCTTCTCCCTCATTTTCTCAATCATTTGTTTCAATGTAAAGATTTGATCCACACATCCTCTACCACTCCTAAACGCACCTTGTTCTTCACCAATCAGTCCCTCAGTCACTCGACGCACTCTTTCGACCAAAATACCAGCATATACCTTCCCTACAACACTCAATAAACTTATTCCCCTATAATTTCTACAGTTCCCCTTTTCTCCCTTACCCTTATACAAGGGTACTATTACCGCTCTCCTCCAATCCCTTGGAACTATACCCTCCATAAACGCTTTATTACACAACTTCCAAATCCAATCAATCACCATCTCGCCTCCGCTCTTGATCATTTCACTAGTAATTTCATCTATACCTGCAGATTTACCATTCTTCAACTTTTTCATTCTACCCATTACCTCCTCCTTACTAATAACCTCATCCCCAAAATACCTATTCCTTCTTGCACCATCAAAACCACACACATTCACTAACACCTCATCATTACTGTTAATATTGTGCAGATTTTCGAAGTGTTCTTTCCACACTCCCCTCACATCCATTTCATCAGTTACAAAAGCACCATCCCTATTCATTATTCTAAGCAGATTCCCCTTATTCTCATTCTTAACCTTTCGCGCTTCCTTCCAGAAGAGCTTCCTATTTCCTTGTATGTCCTCATTCATCCTCCTTCCAAACTGTTCATTTACCTCTTGTTTTCTCCTATAATTATATATATATATATATATATATATATATATATATATATATATATATATATATATATATAAATATATAAACAAAAAACGATAAAGCGTTTACATGATAAATGCGAAAACGGCTAAAACTTCCAAACGAGGGGAACCGAACGGTAGCAATACTG